>VMDR010006113.1:0-25028 GCA_007922815.1 Macrotus californicus
AAACTATTTTATAACTCATACATTCTCTTTCCAGAATTAGTTTTAAAAAGAATTTGTTTAGACGTATGCATTTATTCATAATAATTCATTATAATTAACAATAATAATAATTACTATTATTTCATAATAATTATTTAGGAATCAACGCTTACATTTTGCAGGTTTATTTCTCCTCACCATCTTTATAGCAGCCCACTCCACTTTGAATTTTTACTTTTGATTTCTTTTATTTCTTGCATGTGAGGTACTTCTGTGAGTAATATTTTCAGAGAGGACAGGTGGATGGCCTGCCTGTCTCAGCAGGGCTTTCTGTTGTTCATTTACACCCCCACCTCAAATAACTGGCCGAGTATCACATTCTCTGATCACAGTCTTTTACTCGTTATTCCTCTCAAAATCTGGTAGGCATTATTTCAATGTTTTCTGGAATTTATTGAGGCACAGAAAATTATGTTATCAACCTAATGTATCTTTTCTATTACATTGTCTGAGCTAATGTAAAAAAAATTATTGCTGCAATAGCCTCACAAATCTTGGAGAGCATTCAAACTAGAGTTGGGAAGGTTTTGCTTGTTTCTTTGTTTTGTTATTTCTTGCAGTAATTTTGTCCATAGGGGAGAGGGAGGGATTTACTCTGATTGTTTAGTTGTGCTCATGTGTTTGAAGTATAATTTTTCATCTGCTTAATGACTGCTCCCTGCTGATGTTTATAGCAGGGGAACTGGGGAGTATTCTATTAGAGAGTGTGTCGTGTCTCTTCAAATTATGTGGTCTCAGACAAAGGAAGAAAGAAAAAGTCGTATTTTACTAAAGTTTCATTTACAAGAAAGGAGGTCTTGTGCCAAGGGAGTGGTGGGGAGTGAGCCTCACTCAGATGTGGTCACCCTGCATGGTCCTAGGAACAGAGCAAAACACTTACTTTTCGTGTTTTGCTGTAGATCAGGTCGTAGGAGTTTCTCCCCCTGATTGCCATGAGTACCTTATTAGGAGTTGACTCTAGGGGACAGCACCCCTTCCTTCAAGTTTCATGTGAACTTAATCTGGCAATTAGCGCAGCAACCAGATGCTCCCTGTCTGTGGACCTGGTGCAGTTCCCAAGGCGGGATGGGCATCTGCCCCCAGGGATTGCCCTTTCACTTGCCCTCACTTCCAGACCTTTCTCTCTAAGCTTGAGAATGTTAGTGCTCTTCTGCTGGGGTTGTGGAAGTGGTCTTTTCCTCTTACTCTTCAGGTCAGCTCTTTGTTTGCTTATGGAAATCCACAGGTTGGTTCACACTCAGTCTTGCCACTACATAGTCATACATTTCTTAGTGTTTCAGGAATGCTGCATCTGTGGTTTCCAGTAAATACAGATTTCTCCCTACTTTGCATCTGGTAATGCCGGTGGGGGATTTTGGAGAAATTGAAATGTTTGGGAAGTGGGTGCGTGGGCTGAGTTTACCGCCTTAAACCTAAAGTCATTACTTCTAATGTGTCTTAAACAAATCTACCCCTGTAAACTAGTTAGTATCTCCACTAGAACAAGATACTTATAAATAAATAACTGATATAGATTTAGATGCCTATTAGGTAATCTTTAAGTAATTATTCTTCTAAAAATCAGAACAATGTATGTATACATTGTATGTATGTAATAGAAAATACGTCTCTATTTTCTAAGTGTAACTGGGTGCAGCCAAGGGGGGACCCCAAATAGGGATTTATAATGGGGTCCAGAACAAAGGGTGTCCAGGAAATATTAGAAAAATATATACATATATAGGATGTTTTCACCCCCACAAGTCTGAGCTGGGGGATGGGATGCATGGAGTGGGGCCATTGAGAGTTGTTTTGCATAGCAACAGTTTTGTAGATAACCTTTAGACGGTCATTTAACATATCTATAACCTTTAACTGGTTTCATAGATATGTTAAATAGCTGTGACCATGCTTTGAGCCAGGGAGATGGGAGTGACTTCAACCCATGATGTAACTGGGAGGTAACTCCCGCTGGTTACAGAGTCTGCGTAAGAGCTTGGAGATGATTGGCTCTACATCACAGGGCCACACCTGCCTGGACTTACTATGGCAGCCCAGTAAAGCTGAAAAAGTACAGGAATGCTGGCAGCTGTGGCTAATTGTGGGAGGGGTCGGAAGTGGTGCGTCAGAGGAATATTGGCACTAGGATTTAAACTCAGGTGCAGCGGCCTTGTGAGGTCTTTCTGGGACCACGTGACTTGGGCTGAGAAGAACCACAGACTTGTACTTCTTTTCCTGAGATACGGTACCCTGGACTGGGCAGAGGGGGAAGGAAGGATTGTGCATTTGTATTCTAAAGGACTTTGGGATCTCAGTGAAGACATCAAGTCATTACTCTTAAGTTTGTATAACTCCTTAAATAAATAATCCCTTTCCTTTTCACCACTCTCTGGCATTGAGAGATGTCTTTCCCTGGTGGTGGACAAGGAGAACCTAGTACAGGGTGGGGGAACCCCCGGAGCACAAGGGTGGGTCCATTCGATAATAGTATATCATTCACCGCTCCGCCCGCCCCCCGCCCAGGTCTGTTCTGTAACATAAGGAGTTTCTTTCCTAGCAGTGGCAGATTCCTGGTTATCTGCAAACACTGTTGTCTCCTTTCCTGTAGTGACAGGGTTTTAGCTGGGCACGTGGCCTGGAGAATAAAGACTACTTATCTCAGACCTCTTTGCTGTTAGATCTGGCTACAGGACTAAGTTCTGGCTGAAACTATGCTACATAGAAGTTATATGTGAAAAGTTTTGGGGAAACTTCCTAAAAAGATAGCATTTGGGTTTCTACTGCTGTTTAACAAAAAACTTAGTGGCATAAAACAACAGCAATCATTTTATCATCCCTCACGGTTGCTGTGGGAAAGACTCAACTGAGTGCTTCTGATTTCGGGTCTCTCAGGCAGTTGCGGTCAGACAGTGGCCGGAGCTGGGGCATTTAGAGCTGGCTGGGTAACTCTTGTTTCATATGGTACCGAGACTTCTCCATGTGGGCTACTGGGCATCCTCACAGAATGGCCACCTCGGGGCAGTCAGGCTGCCCTGGCGGCTGAAGGTTTCAAGAATGAGTATCCCAGAGAAGAAAGCAAAAGTTAAAATTTCTTTTATGACTTAGTTTGACAATCACAGTTTCAAAAACAGGAGACAAAGACCCTCACCTTGTAATAAAGTTGTGGTAAAGGCACTTTGTAAGAAGATCACATGGAATGGGAATATTTTCACAGACATATGAGGGGAAGGTGCCCTCCCACAGGTACGAACATGCGTCCTTTGCTCTCTTTGTCTTCCTCCCCCTCCTTTTCTTGCCATCCTGCTACCTCAATATGGATGCTGCTATCTTTGATCATGAGGTCAAGACCACACATGGCAGAGGAACAAGATAGAAATGATCTGGTACCTAATATCAAGGAATTTTATGCAAGAGAGAAATAATCTTCTCTGCTTTTAAAGCACCCTTGCTCTTTTGAGTCTTTGGTTACCTGGAGATGAACCCAGCCGCAGTGTCCCTGTTCATCAGTCTGTACACGGGAGCTGCAGCCACAGAGTGCTATCTGTTATACCAGAAATACTCACTGTGTGTTTGCTGCTCCCTGCCTCCCAGCACAGCGATCTCCAGCCCTGCCATTCTCTGGTTCTTACTTTTTGCCCAAAGCTGACTTATTTCTTTCTTTTAAGTCCAACAAAAAGATGTCATCTTTTAAGAAGCTATCTTAGACACCTAGAGACAGAATTAAGAACATCATTCAGCACATTCCCACAACCTGTTTCTTGAACCCATACTTAATGAATTCACACTTGCTTGTATGGTAGCCGTCAGCATATCTTTACGTCTCCTGCTGCACTGTAAATTTTCTGAGGGCGAGAAGCATTTTACATGTATTTTTACAGTCCTTCCACTTGATTGTTTCCAGCACACTTACCTTAAAGTCTTCCAGCGAATTTCAGTGTTTGTGTTTTATGAATCCTTATTAATCTGGCTCAATGATGATGGGAGAGAATTTTGCTTTCATAATTCTGTATATGTTTTTTCTTAAAGATACTCCTACCTCACATAAAATTCTATGAATTCTATCTCCCAAAATACCTGGATTCACTTCTTTCTAGAAAACATGATATTGGAAATGTTCCCCGAGGTATGAGTGACTTTGAGAGAAGGACTTGGGTGTGCATGAACCGCAGAGATGGGACAAGAGGAGCAGTTTGAGACAGGCTGAAACGTGTGGCCATTCTAGGAAGCAGTGAGCCCACACGTTTTCTAAGGGTGAGGCATCAGTGGAGAACAAAACTGAAGAAGTTGGAACCACATTCCCAAAAACCTCAGAAACCTGTGTAAAGGGTGTGGACTTTGTTTTAAGGCAGTGATCTGCATTTGGAGATATGAAGGGAGACAATTATGTGATCAGAGGTGTATTTAGAAGCTGAAATAGGCCATGCGGTGTAGAATGGATTGGAAGGGGCTGGGTAATCCAATAAGAGAAAAGGTAAGTTTAGGACTCATTTGTGCAAATGTGTTCACACACTGAAGACATTGATTGGCATTAGGGTCAATATTCAGTTAATATTTGACCAGCATTTTGTGGAGATTTTTTAAAAAGATTTTTAAAATTTATTTTTAGAGAGAGGGAAAGGAGGGAGAAAGAGAGGGAGAGAAACATCAATGGTGGTTGCCTCTCACTTGGCCCCCACTGGGGACCTGGCCCGCAACCCAGGCATGTGCCCTGACTGGGAATCGAACTGGCGACCCTTTGGTTCACAGGCCGGCACTCAATTCACTGAACCACACCATCCAGGGCCATTTTGTGAAGATTTTATATGTTCTGGGCAATATTCTAGGTAAACCAGGATGTTAACTCAGTCTCTGCTGTTGAGAAAAGCCACTTTGCAAGGAACCAGGCATGCAAACAAATTATTGCTAGACAATAAGGTAACTGCTATAATGAAAAAAACACCTACAGAGAGTCTGCGTTCAAAATTATTTAGATGTATGGATCTGCCTTGTGCGTTGTGGCTTCCAGAAGGACAGGATATGTGTGGTGTGCATCAGTCTTCTGGAGTGACCAAGAATAAATCTGTGCAGAAGTGTCCAGCCTCTTTTTAAGAAGAAATGGGGATTAGGATCTGGAAGGCACAGCTCTCAGTGGGTGTGGAATCTGAGGCCTGGAGGGCACTGGAGCTCATCTTGTGTGTCCTTGGATCTCAGAACGCATTTTTCTGCTTCGCTGTTAGGAACCCAAAGTTGACAGCTGTTTCCCTGTGACTCCTGCTGTCCAATGTTGCTGAGCCAATGGTTTATTGTTTTTCTCAAGGCATGGCACTGGCTCATCAACTGATCAGAATGGTTTCTGAGTGGGAAGTGCAGAACTAGGATCAAAGGGGATAGCAGCGATCCCCCTTCAGCAAATGAAGCAGATGGTGACATAAACAGGTTGAGAGCTGAGTGGATGCGACATATGCCCGAGGAACGGAGGTTTGGCCTTTTCTGTCTGGAGAATATATTTCTCATGATGCTGGAGAAAACCCTGAAACTCTTTGTATTTATGTTGTCAGCATTCAGATCAACAGCCACCTGCCACTAATTCACTGTGTGGCTTTGGGCAAATCATTTCACTCCCCTGGGCTTTTATCAACACGCCCACCTACCACTCCTAGTGCCATGCTGAGCCTGGTTTCCAGCTTCATCAACTGATGTACATTACATGGAAATTGAGAAACTTCCTGGGAAAAAAATTCCACTGTGTTCATAGCTGGGATTCAGTTAGTCAAGATGTTTGTCAGAAGGAGGCCAGGTGGAGTGGGGTCTTGCAATAACAGCCAAATTGTAAGAGATTCTAGAGCCTCTCAGGAGAATCCACCCTTTGGAAGAAACTCCAGGTGGATGAAACTGACTCAGTGAAGGGGCTTGAGGTTTGGAGGGGAGGAGTGGTCCCAGATGTGGAGGATGCCTGTGACCCAAATCCTGCCCTGTGTGGTCCCTTGGAGACTAGGAAAAGGAGAGGTTTAGCTAGTCTATTAGTTTTTTATAGCTGCTGTAACAAATGACCACAAACCTATGGCTTCAAATAATAGAAATTTGCCCTCTTGCAGTTGTGGAGGACAGAACTCTGAAATCAAAACATGAGTCAGGCCAGGACTCCTTCTAAACCTCTATTCTTTTTTCTTGCTTCTTCCAGCCTCTGGTGGCTCCTGCCATTCCTTGGCCTGTGGTGGCCTCACTCCAACCTCTATCCACACCATCACATGGCCTCTTCCATCTTCTCTTCTGTCTCTTGTAAGTACACTGATCTCCGGACTTAGGGCCCACCCATATGATCCAGGATGACCTCAGCTTGGCATCCTTAATTTAATTATAATTGCAAAGACCTCTTTCCCCACTCCCAAATAAGGTCACATTCATTCACAGGTGGTAGGGGTTAAAATGTGGACATATCTTTTGGGGGTCACCATTCAACCCACTGCAGTGAGTAAACACTGGTTTTTAACAGCCAGGGCCCTCAGTTGATGAATGGTGTGGGCCCTGGATGTTAAAACAGCAGTGAGATTCTCTGAAAGGATGCGAGGCCGAGGAAAGAAAGGAGAGGAGAGGTGAGCCCGGCACTGGGTGGCAGGGCCTGTTACCTGGTACCCCACTAGGGTCACACTGCGGCCTGCAAATTCCAAGGGTCCAGGAGAGCACAGCGCACATGGACCGTGGTCCAGGGCAGTGCATTTCAAAGTGAGGTTTATGACTCGGTAGGGCTCACACTTAATTTAATGGGTCATGGCCAGCATGAAAGAGAAAAAGAAACAGAAAAGAATGGAAGGTACCAGAGTTTACTGCCAGTAATAAAGGTAGGTATGTTTTGAGAAACATGTGGGTGAATTGGATGATGATGTAAAATATATTTCTTTCATAAGTTGCGGTCAAAAGTTTAAAAACCATTGGTGTAAGAGACCCTGGTGTGGCATTTAGCAGGGATGTCAAACTCATTTTCAGCGGGGGCTACATCAGCCTCGCAGTTGCCTTCAAAGGGCCAAATGTAATTTTAGGACTGTATAAAGGCAACTGCTCCTTACCTAGGGGCAAGTTGCTCCGCACTGCTGCCAGGTAGAAACAAGGTGCCAACCGGATAAAACAAGGTGGAGGGCCGGATTCGACCCTTGGGCCTTGTGTTTGCCACCTGTGCTTTAGAGCATCACAGAGAGAGCAGTGATCCAGGGAAGTGCCCTTGGTTCTGGGCACACCAGTTGTGAACAGCTGTAAGAGGGAGCTCTCAACACACATGGGACACCCTTGGGAGCCTCCTCCCTCTTGGAGAGATCTTGCAAAGAAAGTGAGATTCCACTGTGTGGGTGACAACTGTGACTAAGTTGGTGACTCCAACTTATGGTTGGAGACCAGCCATAAATGTGATGTTGATGGTGAACACAGGCTCATGAGGCTGGAGGGCATTCCAATTACAGGTAAGAGGACCATTTGTATTAGACCTGCAGTTTTGGAATCCTGTTTTCCCTTCGAGCCTTTGTTCCTCTGAAGCCTTATGGCAGAATCCGGTTCAATGAAACAGAATGCTGGTAACATGCCCTCTCCCCCATATGGTAGTCCCTGAGGCCTGCATGCAGGCGGTTCTGGACCCAGTTTGGGAAGCCTATAGTGACTAACATGGGTTAGAAGGTGTTTGCGGTTCCTTCCAGTGCTAATTTGCTGACTCTATGGCTCAGATAGAATTCTATCTAATTTACCAGATCACTTCTCCTTGAAGGCAACGATCGCGTCTTTTCGTTTTCGAATCCTCAGCACAGCGTTTGGCACGCAGTGTTCAATAATCGCGTGTTCGCAGGAAGATTCCTTTTTGTGTGCTTCTTTGCAGCTCCAACATCAAGCCTAGCGTTCTCTGCATAGTGAGCGCTTTTGAAGAGTTGGTGGAATACATGAAGACGTGAGTAAAATCCTGCCCTAAAATTTTAGCTGGAGCTGTCTTCTACGGTCTAGCCAGCAGAGGGCGAGAGAATTCAGTGTAACGACAGCTGCTTGTTCTATGTGCTGAAGCAGTCACACACAGCCACCGCCAGAGAGAGCCCGTCTGGCGGTCTTATGGGATTAGGAAATGCAGGCGGAGAAGGGTGGAGACACCAAGCGTGAAGGCCGGCCACGTTAATCCCCAAAGCTTTCTGCGTTCAATAATGCTCTTGTCAGCGAGTGGGGTTTTGCTTCAGGCTAACTGTGAGGTACATAGAGGACAGGACAGGACCATCTTTAACCAGTTGACAAGAAGATATTCAAGAAGCCTCACAGTGCATTCAGGCCACGGAAAGAATACACGAAGAGGCTCTGATTCTCTTATTTCTGTGTATATTCTTTCCATGACACAAGTACTCTATGAATCCCTTCCCTTCGCTGGACTTCAGTTTTCTCATATGTAAAGAAATGGGTAGGACTAGATAAATTTGTCTTTTTTTCTTTTTCTTTATTTTTTTAATTAATTTATTTATTTTTATTATATTTTTCCATTACCATGTAGTCCCCTTATACCCCCCGCCCCCACAGTCACTAACTACACTGTTGTCCATATCCCTGAGTACTTTTTCGTTTTTGCTCAGTCCCTCTCCTCAACTCCTCTCCCCTCCTCATCTGTCATCCTGCTCTCCATCAATGAGTCTATCTCTATTTTGAGTGTTAGTTCAGCATATTCATGAGATTCCATGTATGAGTGAAATCATATGGTATTAGGACTAGATACTTTTGAAGGCCCTGGTCTGTGGATGGGTCTCCTTCTGGCTCCGGTCCTGTCCCTGCCCTCAGCTCTTATGGTAACATCACGACAGCCCAAGGAGCAGAGTTAAGTCTGTCATACCCAAGTCAAAGGTGGAATGTGAAGAAAGGGAAGGTTGGGGCTAAGTGAGAAAAGAAGATACGAGCCAAAGAACAGAAGGAAAGCTGAGAGAGATGGTGAGGATAAGAGCGAAGAGGGGAGAACAGAAGATACAAGCTTACGTGTCGAATCCTTGCAGCTGGGGCCCAGGCACTTATGGTTTTAAATGTTTCCCAGGCAATCCTGGTGCAGAGCCAAAGTTAAGAGCCAGAAGTCTAAATTAATACGCATGAGTCCGAGTACGGGGACACTGAAGCCGTTGTGGGGATGCACTCAGTCCACAGGACATTTCTGCGACTGTATAGCCTCTACATTCTGTTTCAGTGTACACGTCTCAGAAGCACCCTGAAAAGGACTTTGCCCTCTGTTCCATACTGTTCCAGGGCATAGGGCCATTGGTTTCTGGCCCTATTTTTCCAGACCCAGCTGGTTAAGATAGTCTCTCTCCTGCCAACTGCACTGGAGAGCTCATGGAAGACCTCAGATTTCACACCTCATATTTGGCAAACCAGGTCAAAGGCTTGCTCAAAATTTTTCAGTGGTTTTCTTACTGCAGCCCTGAAGGGTCTGCCTGCCTCACTGGCCTCATCTTCTATCCCTCTCTGGTTCACCCAACCTGTTCTGGTTCTCTTGCCTTGATGCTAATGTTCGAATGAACCAGGTACGCTTCCACTTCAGGGTCTTTGCATGGGTTGTCCTTCCATCTGACAAGGAACTATCTTCACTGTTTTTAGAAGGAAAACAGATAAAGAGAACTGGGAGAGGTTACTGGCTGGCACAGTGGGGCAGAGCACAGCTCAGTTCCATTTTATTGAGGAGCCCTGGGCACAAGTCATAGATACACAAGTGGGATACTTATGGGGAGAATAATAGACCCACAGAGAGAAAGGAAAACTAAGAGAGAATTAGGGACAACGTGTCCCTGCCTATGTCTGGTGAGAGAGGAAATGTTGGCATGACAGACAGGGCTCTGACATCAGCCCATCTAAACACTAACTATGTAACCTGGGCCCTTCATCCCCTTATCTGACTGATAGTAACACACAATCAAATGTGAGACCCTACAAAGAAGTGAGTTAGCCCTGTTATTCACTTCTATTGTGGACCATGGGCATATGCCTATTGCAGTGGCAAATGGGTGTGGCCTCCTTAGGCCTTTGAAAAGATATAAAAACTCTTAGGTTTTCAATGACTATATTGGCATATTCATATGACAACTTCAGTTAGTTCTAGTATATAGGAACAATGACATTGAGCAATGTTGAGGGTTTGTTTTTCTTTTTGAAGCTCAGAGAAGACCTAGGGATTGATAAATATGTGTTCCTAAATGTATCAGCTACCTAGAGTGGGGGGGAGGGGGTCCAGTGATATGCTCTTCGGTTACCTACAGCTTGTTATGATGCTTATATATATGACATACATATAAGATCTCACATATAAGAAGAGAGAAGTTTACCTCCAACCCAACCGTTATTTTTTAGCAACTACTCTGTGCTTCATACTTTTATGGTCTCTGAGAAGGATACAAACCTTGGCTGAGACAAGGTTCTGCCTAGTGAGTTGCTTGTGGCTGAGACATGGGGACTTCTATGGCACAGAAATATAAAGTGATCTGTGAGGGTCTCTACTAGGGGCTCAAAAGACACAGTTTTGAACACAGGAGAGGCCACACTGATTCTAAAAGAGAGCCTCTTGCAAACATCTTAGAATAAGCTGTATAAGGTTAACACTCAGAGGTGGGTCGAAGGTATTCCAGGCAGAGGGAACGGTATGCACGCCAAATAGATGCAGGAGACTGCAGGGTATGTACAGGGCACAGCAGGAGGATGGTGCCTGGGAGGGCTGATACACGGGGAATGACACAGAGTAAGACTGACCGGGAAAGGCAGAGTCTGAGGAAACACGACTGCAGGCTGCTGTGTTTGCACTTGAACTGGTTGGCACTGGGGAATCATTGAAAGCTGTTGAGCTAAAAAGTGACATGACAAAGACCAGATAGGAGACTACTGCAAGAGATCAGGCCAACTTACGACCACTCAGTTCTTCTCATGGAAAAACATTACCCTTATGGGCATCATTCATTAGCTCCTTCACTCTTCATCATCCAATGCAGTCATGTTAGGCTAGGCTTTGTGGAAGTTGCTGAAGGCTAATTTGATAGGAAAGTATGACTCTACTTCCAGCCACTGTTGGGGAGGGGGGCGGGAGGGTGACCTGGGACTCTTTCAGCTGAAACCCAGCTCTTGGAGTGCTGAAAGTTTTCATTATTGTGCTCCATGGTGGTAGAGTTGCTATAAAAAAAACAGTCCCTGTAGTATTGTCAGGCCCTTGTCCTTCAGCAAGAAGTCTGCATGCTTACCATAGCCTGCCCCCATGCTCAATAACATTCACCAAAAAGTCTGCCCATACTGGGTGGGTCATTTACTCCAAACTGATCTCTTGCTTCCAGCATTAAAGTCAAACTTTAAGTAAATGTTGTTGACTTTCTTTAGCCAGCTGTAAATCTAGAAGACAACTGAACAAATGAATTCATACCAAAGTGTTAATAGCTACCAAGTTTTAATGTGCCATATCTCCAAGAAAAAGTAAATAAAAGAGAAGAGACTATTAGTTAATGGATCAATCTGAGCACCCATCTGCTGCATTTCTGGGGAAGAGATCTGCCTGGACTCTCAAGTCATACCCTACATGTCCCCAGTGTGTAGAAGGCCTGCCTGTCCAGCCGGCCCAGGACATCAGCGGGGACATTCCAGCTCCCAGGGCTGGCTCATTGAACACCACCCCTGGGCTTAGGCCCGGCTGCCTCCATCAGAGCAGCCACAACCAAAACATGCCTTTCTTTTTGTCACATTGTGTGGGTTACCGAGCACTTTCACTTAAACTGTCCGACATGGCTCTTAAATCATATTTTCCAAAACCAAGTATCATCAGCCCATTTAGGCAGGGGAAAGCTGCACACTTAGGTCTAGGGTCTCAGACATCCAGTCCAGGGCTCTTCCTACTATTTCATGTTTCTTCTCCCCACTGCCTGTAATTTTTACTTTTTTCTGACTGGGAAATAAAAGGGTTTTCCATTTGCCAAACGTCCAGGAAAAGTCTTTGTCAGAGATCTATTTCCTGTACTTTCAGGAGTGTGAGGATCTTGAAGGCATTGTAGAGAATGTTACCAATTGTTCTAATTTTCTTACTTCGATAGTCAGACAAAATATCAGAATGTTCTGTCAACTCTATTTCAAAATAAACCTCAGGCATACTGTCTTTGCCTCATTCAGGGCGAAGCCACTCCAGGCCCAAACACCATCGTCTCTTGCCTGAACTAGTCTGGAGAATAAGGAGCCACAAGCCACCTCCCTGCCATGGAGACAGGCCCTGGTTGGGAAAGTATGAAATGCCTTCACACTAAGTCGACCAGCTGGGCCATGGGTGTTTAAGGAAGAATGTGCTCCTCTCACCCAGCCTCCTTTTCTCTAAAAACGTTTTGCATTCCTAAGTTATCTTCCTCTGTCTACTCCTGCCCTCCTGCAGTTCATTGTTTACCTAGCAGAAGGCATTACTTGAAACAATCAACTCAGGTCAATCCCTTGTTTAAAAACCTCCAATAGTTTCCTCACCACAGTATTCAAGGTTCTATGTGGTCTGGCCCTGCTGCCTTGCTCACCTCATCTCCTAGCCCTGTCTGATTGGCCTAATCTGTTCGGTTTCTCTTGCCTTGTTGCTGATGTCTGAATGTACATGCGTACTTCCACCTCGGGGCCTTAGCACAGGTTGTTATTCTACTTGACAAGGAGCAAATTTTCTTCCCAACAGGCCTGTGAAATCACCACTGAACTGCCTCCTCCCTCCTGTGATATGCAGGCCTGTGCTTTTCCAATATAAAGTCCTCACTTTGAGAAAGAAACAACATTTTAACATTACAGTACATTCTAGTTTGTCCCTTTATTTTCTCTAGTTTTAACTCTTTGATCATCACAGAAGAAACTATGAGGCTTTTGTTCCAAGCCTTTGCTTTTGCAGACGAGAAACCAAGGCCCAGAGAGGGAGTCCCACGGCCGGACGGTGGCAGAATCAGGACCAGAACCTAGGGCTGTCATTTCCCAGTACCGATACTTTCCACTTCCCTGCATTGCTTAATATTGAACATCTGTGTCCGCTCACAAGTTTTACTGTTTCCCATTAAAATGAGTTTCTATTCCTCCTATTGGCAGGTAGTCACCCCAAATGTACATTTCACAGGGAGGTGGCAAACCCTGTTCTGGCCTGAGAAGCTGCCCAGGAAAGAGGCCTGGATGCCTTCCAGGGACACTTGCATCCTGGCTGCAGGCTGCTCAGGCAGGTGCCTCAGGCATCTCTGAGTCAGAGGCCATGAAAGGGTCTAAAGCAGAGGGACATCCTCCCTCTGATCGTGCCTCTTCCTGCTTCTGTGCCATGTGCAAGGCATTTGTGCTCCCAGGACTTCAATTTCTGCTGTGAGACAGGGTTGGTATGCCCTGATGTGTGGACGACAAAGTACCTAGTGAACCAGGGGAACCGCACAAGAATGGGGGAAGGTGACTCCTGGTGACTAAGGTCTGGGAAATAGGGCCCCCAGTACAACTACCCCCCAAAACAGCCCAAACCAACTCCCTCTACCAGCCATTGGGACTTCGGAGGGGGGCTTTGAGGGTTGTCAGGAGGAGGATCGGGTTGAGGGAGTTGGAAGTAACTTTGTGCTAAATCAACTTCTATGCAAAACTTGGCCATGGGGGCGTTTAAGGAAGAATTTGTGTCATCTTTTGTCCTGGAACTACTTCTCTCTTAAGTGGTTCTTAGACTCCTAACAATGTCAGGATCACAAAACAAAACACAGAACTTGTCATCCACAGTCTCAGAACTTCATCAGGGGCATAAAGAAAACCACTCAGACCTCACTGTTCCCACTTCCCACGTAAGTGCTTAAATAGCTGGAGATCATGAGTACTTTTCATGGGGAGCAGCTAACGGGACAGATGAGAGAGGGAGAGAGTAGACGCAGGGGTTGAGGTAGGTATTCACTAAGCAGAGTAGGAAGGAAAGAAATGATGCAGAGAAGGTAGGAAAAGAGCCAGATTAATCCAGACTGAAGTCAGAAATTGATGGTAGAGAGGGAAGAACAACAAAGAGGAATGAGGACAGGTAATGAGGGGAGAAGACAAAAAAGGGTTGAATAAGGAAAACCCTGAGAGAGGAATTCAGAGAAAGGTTAGGGAGAAGGAGAGGATAGAGGAGAAAGTGTAGTAAAGAAGCAGGAGAAGGATCTGGAAGGAGAGCAGCAGTCCAGGGAGGGAGGCTGAAGAGATCCCAGAACTCACAGCAAGATAGTAAGGCTGCTATTTGTTCCTTGGCTGGATGCTGTTTTAGCAAAGCTCTTTTGTATTCAGTGGGGCTGTCTAGGGCCAAGTTCTAAGTGGAGGAGATGCAAGATTATTTGGAGGTGCCTTGGGGCAGCTGGGTTGATGTAAGTAGATTCTGAGTCCCCAGTCAGGAGCCAAGGAGGTTCCAGAATAGAGAGAAAATAACATGTATTCTCTAGATTGGGTTCCTCAGCCTGGAGTCATTGCTCTCCCAGACTATGCCAACACATGTGAGTGACTTTGAGTGCCCCACTGGTGCTTAGCCTTTCTTGCCTGGTTTGCCAATCCCAGAAACCTCTAGCACAGCGTCCCGTGCATTCTCTCATTGCCTTGGCTCACAGACACAGAAGGAAATTGTGGCAATTATCCCAGACAGTGAGGAGCCCCCCAAACCCTCCTGTCTATCAATGTTATGGTTTGCATCTAAGTATCGAGATACATACATGACCCGTGGCTGGTGATAGCGTTAGCCAAGCTCTTTGCTTCGTTTTTTTTTCTGGAAACATACCAGCTTCATGAGCTTGAAGATTGTAAAATGTCAGCCCTTGAAGAGCTCGCAGGGATTACCTGGTTCATGCCAGGATATTAGCTGGCCTCTCCTCGATAAGAAATTATTTTGAAAAAACAATAATGAAAACCGTCAGAAAGCTGACTTGGACAGCAAACAGCTAACCACAACTAGAATTCTAAAATAGCACTTGTTTCTTTCTTCCTTTTCTTTTTTTTAAAGTTGGATCAATTCTTTTTTAATTTTATTTTTTAATTACAGTTGATATTCCATATTATTTTAGTTCCAGGTATACAACATCATGGTTAAAAAAGGGTGAAAGAATTAAGAAATACAAATTAGTAGTCAAAAAGTAGTCCTGGGGATATAAAATAGAGCACAGGGAATATAGTCAATAATATGATAGTGACTATGTATGGTGCCCAGTGGGTACTAGACTTATTGGGAGGAATCACTTCATAAGCTACATAAAACAGCACTTCTTGAACTTCCTTTTTATGTGTGTGGGGAGCACAGACGTGCTGGGACTGACTAAGGGTCTGTCGATCCTTTCCCCACACACAGACATGTAATAATGGTCGAAGGTGTGCAGGGAGTTCCTGCACTTTTGCATGTCCAGGCTGGATGCAGTTTCTGACCTGCAACTCCTTCTACTGGCCCAGAATCTGTTGGAGAACTCAGAGCTGAGTGAAAGAACCCTGGCCTTGGAACGTGGAGGTCTTGTCCTTGTTCCTGCTGTGCCGTATAGGACCCAGAGCACTTCACTGCCCACTTCTAGGCTCAGTGGTTCACACACTGAGGTTACTAGATGGTTTCTGAGACTGTTCTTCAAATCCAAATTTCTAGCCACCAGCATGAAGACAATCTCTCTCCTTTTTTTTGGTTTGTTCGGTAATTTTTCTTTTGGTCACAGTAGGAAGACAGGTTACCTGGAAGTTTCTCAGTTGCTGAGAAAGAGGGACAGAGGGTGAGTCTAAGGCAACATCCCCATTCTAGGAAAAGTGCGATTCTTTCACAGCCCATCGTATTATCATCTACAGGACGTTTCACAGAGCTAACAGAGAATCAGGTGATCCCATTTTTCTAACATCCAATTCCACTCTTAAATTCGGCCTTAGAGGAGTGGTTCTGAATTTCCGCTTGTCGCCCACATACACTTCTGCCTTTGTTCAGCCCTCTTAACCTGTTGGAGCATGATGCCAGAGAGTTGCCCCGTACACTGACCCGTATGCGGCTCTGTGCGGCAGCGTTTCCGTCTCTTTGGGCTCGGTGTTTGAGCTCCTGTGTTTAACTGAGTGCACATGTACGCATGTGAGTGAAATTATGGAATGCGAACTGCGTACACTGAGTGAATATCAAAGACTGTAGAGAGTGTGGCATGGATGGAATCCTGTGGGCCTGGATCACATCCTGTGGGTGTGCAGAATTTTTTTTTTTAAGTAAACCACTTTGGATTGTGTAGCCTCCTCTCACTTCTGTGATTGATTTCACGAGGCTAATTGTGCGTAAAAGCGCTAGAGAGATCTGGGGGGCGCCTCCTAGTCTGACGTCAGAGAGAGAGTTTAAAAAGCGGGTTGACGGTGGAGAGCACACAAGCCGCTTTAGGAGTCGGCAAGGTTCACAGCCGTCGCTGCAGCCTGCAGATCCGCTCCTAGAGTTTGACCAACCGCGCTTTAGCTCAGCTTCCCGACGCCGGAGGAGATGCTGTCCTGCCGCCTCCAGTGCGCGCTGGCCGCGCTCTCCATCGTCCTGGCTTTGGGCGGTGTCACCGCCGCGCCTTCGGATCCCCGACTGCGTCAGTTTCTGCAGAAGTCCCTGGCTGCTGCCGCGGGGAAACAGGTAAGGAGACTGCCTCCACGTCTTCTTTCCTCTCTCCGGAATCCCTCTTCTCTTAGCCTTGCCCCTGCCCCCTTGGGTGGATTTAACAGGCGCTCCTGAAGAGTTTCGGGGCTTTTCTGGGTATCTCAGCTCTCAAAGCTGTTAGGAAAACTTTCCAAGTCCAGAATTCCCTTTTACCTCTCCCCCCCCCCCCCCCCCCCCCCCCCCCCCCCCCCCCCCCCCCAATCAGCGCAGCCCATCACAGGTGAGTTCTGTGGCATTCAAGAAAATTCCGAGTCCTGGGTAATTGAGCAGGAAGGTATTATGGCATCTATCCTCGGTGCTGACCATGGGAAGTGCTGACCCAGGTGCTGATTCTGCTACCGTCCTTAGCAATACCTCACTCCCATGCAGGGGATGGAGAGCTAACAGGCACTCTACAGATGAAACAAAATGTATTTTAAATTGTGAAAGGTCTCGTTCCCCACAGTTAACTAAGTAAAAACGGTAAGAACAGTTCCAGTTTGTAGCTCATGTTGTGGAAATTGAGTTAAACAAACTGCGTGCACATGCTTTTTATCTTTGCAGAACTGCTTGAAGGATCTGTTATTTCTCTCTATGCGTGTGTTTTAAGCCTGCAGAGACAGAAAAGTTGCAGGGACATTTGATTTTTTTCAAGCCTCTTTGCATAACTTGGTGATGATAGCAACTATCTGTATTTTTATACCCTTAATGATTTTAAGTGACAGAGGTACACAGCTGTGAAAATTGAGTTTTGGGTGTGGCTGACTCTGCTTTTCAAACTAGGCTTTTCCGTTTCTTCTCCTCCATCATCGCTCCCCTCATTCTTTCTCTCTCTCTGTCTCCTCTCTACCTCGTACAGGAACTGGCCAAGTACTTCTTGGCAGAGCTGCTGTCTGAACCCAACCAGACAGAGAATGATGCCCTGGAACCTGAAGATCTGTCCCAGGCTGCTGAGCAGGATGAAATGAGGCTGGAGCTGCAGAGGTCCACCAATTCGAACCCAGCCATGGCACCCCGAGAACGCAAAGCTGGCTGCAAGAATTTCTTCTGGAAGACTTTCACATCCTGTTAGCTTGATTAATCATTGCTGCTCGTATATGCCCTCTGATTCCTTTTCCCCCAACCCCATCTCTCTCCCTTAACTCCCCAATACTCATAAAGACCCTTACATTAGAAATTGAAGACTGTACATACAAAATAAAATTATGATGAAATTATGAAAAGCAAGAAGTTGATTTTTTATTGAGTAAACCTTTCTCTTCAATAATACACAATTAACTTCCATTGTTATTTCAGTTGAGCTATTTGACACATGCACTTCAAACCACACAGACATACTATTTAGAATTCCTTGTGGTTTTAAATGGTAACCCTATGGTTGGGTGATTTCAAACTTAAATAAGTTCAAACAACTCTATGGATGGTCATTTTAATCCAGTGATAATTGTGAGAAGGGGCTGTCACAACCATCAGTTACATATTAAAGAACATTAAAATTATATGTGGAAGTAGATATTGGTATTTGTGGGTAGGCAAGCTGACATGTCCAGGTGTTTACCAGGCTGATATGTAAAATAGATAATATATGAAAAAATAGGGGAAAGCTTTTAGAAATTAGAGAAAAGAAACTGGCTTAAATAGCTAAGACAAAGGTCTGAGGCTTTAAAATTTGTTTCCAGTCTGTGAACATTTATCTAGAGAAATACCACTGCTTTTATATCTTCTTTGATAGTCCTCTCCATAACTGAACAAGGCTAAATGATTGCCTTTATTTAAAAGTAACATCTCAAAACTTTCTTCAGGGGGAAATACCAGTTTTATTGTAAATTCAAGCATCAGAATACTATGGGTTGCAATAAAAAATGTGTGTTGGGTTGCCCTGTGAATGCTCACTGCTGAAGGTGTCGAAACACGATATCATAATCCCAGAATAACTGAAGAAGAGATCCCAACTCTTCATTTGATTTTATCAAAATGAGTCAAACAAAAATGCAAGCAATAATAAAATATTCAGTACATGCTAGCTATTACATTAACATTGTAATACACTTAATGGTACCACTAAAAATAGAGATAAAAAGATAACTAATTTATCTTACAGAGATCTTAAATAAATATCCCTTCAGGGATGTGTATTTTAACTATTGCCTCTATTTCTGAGTAGCTGCTAGAATAATAAAGCAAATGTAAATACATAAATTCAATATGTCTCCATAGTATGGAAGCATATCAATATCTAAGAGGAACTTCATCATATTTTATAGAAAATATTTATGTCAGAGAATATACATTTTTAGCACGAATATGGTTTACTTGATGTTAATTCCTGAACAGCTGATCAAACAGAAGAAAATCCAAGCCACTTTACTAATCTCTATGAAAACAGAACATCCTTCATTTATCTGGTGCATCTTTTATTTACAATACATTCTGAAGGGAATTAATGGCTGTCCACTTAGGGGAACTGTCTGTGTTAAATGCCTTATGCACATATGGTTACCAACCAACTCTGTGGAGTAACAGAATCACATTACTATGATTAAAGCACAGAAGGGGACACGACTTAATTGTTTTCTGAGTGGTGCATAGATTGTATGAGTGCCGGGGGAGGGGGTTAAGTTTTATTATCATCTTTAGTAGTCAGTTCCCAGTAGTATTATGGTGGTGACTGACAAGAATTATGTAGTCATGTGCCCACATATACATTTATTCTTCATTTAAAGCTTAAATTAAATGGAACATTTGATCAGGGTTAGTTATCTGTTAGCCTGTTTTCCCACCTTCATGAGTAGAGGGTTGTGTTACAAAGAGGACTCATATGTCTCCCAGATGTGAATGCCATCATTTGCTTCAACAGGCTAGAGTGCTGGTTTTTGACCATTTAAATTAATATATGGAGTATAGACTTTATAAATATCCAGAGGCTTGCACTTTTTATTTCCCATTTAGTTCATTTGCCCTTCTCCTAAACTTGATTCGCTGCAAGAGTCTAACATTTTAGCCTATTTATCATCTAGCCATAATGAACCTTTCAGACTGTATATTCTTGCTTCTCTACCACAACCACAGGCTTCAGGAATCCTGAAAAACTTGCTATTTCATTTAATGGGAGAGCTAGAACAGGGCACTCTTGTTTTCTGGGCCTCTGTTTCTCTCTCTGAAAATAGGCATGCCAATAGAACCAATTCCTTAGAGTTACAAGGATTTACTGAGGCCATGCATTTAATGTTTTTAGCACACGGTAAGGATTTAGTAAGTGTTTGATGTTATAACTGGTGTTTATAACCTCTCTTTCGTGCATTATAGCCTCTCTTTCTTTGCCTTCATAATTTTTTGTCCTTTGTGCAAGTCCAAGGTAACCCAACCTTCAAGATATGTTTTATGTGATTCTTGCTCCATAAAATTCTAGCTTTATGACCTCACTTGGGGTATCTCCCTTCTCTAAGTATTTAATCTGCATCTCTTCCATGGTGCTTACTTAACACTTTCTACCATTTATAATTTTATGAATATATGTAAAAGAGTAATTTTGTATGAACTTCCAGTGATCCATGCATATGGCACATTGAATATGCAGTGTCTTGGACATAGTAGGTTCTCAGTGTTCATTAACCCCATATAATTTTATTAACCAATTTCACTCCAATAAATTCCATTAAAAAGAATGAATAAATGATTCATTAACTTGCAGTCCCAAGTGAAACAAATCTCTACTAAGCAACAACATTTGTTCTTAATGCTTTAGTTGGCAATGGAGAATGACATTAATGGCTATTTTATGTGATGTGACACCAGAAACAACAGCCCATGCTTATAATTGGATTTTAATAACCATTGAAACATGTGATTAGCTTACTTATTTTGGAAGCTTCGATCAGTCTAGTTTTCTTTAGCTGTCTTATAAATTTCCTTGACAGGTCTTGCTTAACTGTCCACCAACCAGGACCAAATTTTTGTCCTTACAGCAAACTATTGTCACTATAAAGACAATTCTATTTCATGGTGACACAAAGATTACCTTTAATTCTGGACTCACCATTCATTTTACTGGACACTGACATAGGGAGAGATGAAGTTGTCTTCACAAGATACCTATTAAATTGACGCAAAGTCTAGACAAAAATCTAAGTTTCCCTTCTTCTACTCAGGGTTATTTTGATTATTTTGCCACATTGTCCCACAAGAAATCTGCCCTTCTGGATAATGGATGTATTTCATTGGTTGGATGTGAATACTGATTTTGTCCCTGGAACTTCACCTTCCACTAGATAAATGGTCTGCATCTGAGGGAGAATAAGACAATTGATACAAAATATCTTGCTATGGTTAAAGAAAGACATTAGGAAGAAATAGTAAACATATTGATTAAGAAGAAAGTAATTCAAGAAGAACAGTCTTTACTAAACTAGACCCAAGAAACAAAGAATGATTCTGTCTTGGAGTAAAAGGGGCTGTCTCAGGCAGCAGACGGACTCTCCCACTGAAGAGATGGAATTGTTCTTGGGGAGTGGTCTTCAAAGAAGTCATGATTCCTATCCACAGGACTAGGGCTCACATACCTCGAGGACCACCTCCAGTTCTTCAGTAAGTGAGAGTGAGTGCCTTAACTCCAGGTGTTCAATTTTTGATTACCTACCACGTCCTCCATGTCAAGAACTTGCTGGAAACTGGAAACAAAGTTTGTATGATAAAGTCTCTGCTTCCAGGGAACTGAGTCTAATAGACAAGATTTGCTAAAAATGACCACATGCTATAACGGAGATTTGTACAGCATGCTCTGAAAAAAGTGTGGTGCTAGCAACTCCCTGTCTTTTGTTCTCTGAAGTGTTTTCTTCATTAGTTTTTAAATTAAGTTTTGGAAATCTAAGTGATTTTATTTTGAATGGAATAAATAAGTTATATAAATAATTATAATGATACAGGATACACTTTTACAACATAGTCTAGGCTGGAAAACAGAGGGATTAAATAATTTGCCAAAGATGTCACCAGCTGGCGAGTGGTGGGGTTGGAACCAGGCCATCTGATTTCCAGTTCAGTGCTCTCCCCATGTACCTTAGGGGGGAAAGGTGAGTTCATGGGAAAGTACAACTTGCTGGGTAAATTAAGAGCAGGCTACCCCCAGAATATCTTAATTTAGCTCTTCTGCATATCATACTATTGTCAGAGTAGAACGGATTTAAACTCTGGGATTGGGATTTGATTTTGAGACTTCATTAGAGGCACAATTTCCAAGGAACTGTTTATAATCTTTCTTTTCAAATGTTCAATATCATTGTTTTAGTTTTCTTAAGTTCGGGTTTTAAGCACTTCCTTTCCCACTCAGTCCCATATACGGAGGTTTCATTACAAGCCAGGCTGTAAGCATTTTTGGCCTGAAGCAATTACAGATCTATGGGTCCCACTCTTCAGTATATAGGCCTTGGCATCACCCTCACTTAGGCCTAGGTGGTGACCATACCTTCCTCCCTCTGGCCTTGCAGGTATATTCTGTGAAAAGTTGTCCTGAGGCTGAGATTTGGAGACCTGAGAATTTTCACTGACATTTATAAATGAGGTCAACTCTTATTAAGTTGGCTTTTATGCCACTGAAGCCTATGTACCGCCCAATGTCGCAGATAAATATTTTAGGTCACATTAAACAGTCCTCTCATTCCTATTAGTTTTGCATGTTTCTGGAACATGGTCCATTAAAATGGTGAAATTGTTATCCAGATATTCAATGACTCTATTAAAATAAACAATATTTCAAAGAAATTCAGGCTTTTGAACTAGGGTTCAAATAGTGAAGAAAGATCATTCATTCCCAGTTAATTGCTGTTTAATTCTACCTTTTCTGTATAAAAGTATCTAAAAGCACATTTTCAGTCCCACTTTATGAAAGAAAACATCAAGCTACCCTAGATTTGCTATCTCAGGGTAACAATTGATTTGACTATCAAATGCACATTATTAGAGTCAAGATTTACAAATTTAACTAGGAATAGCTCTACTTCCCCATTTTTCTATATACATTTCCCCACTCGCTCCCCAAACAGAAGGCTAGGAAGCAATGGTTTTACCAGGCATCTCAGCAACCTCTCCTTCATAATTATTTTTATTTGATATCATTCATGGGTTATCATGATATACTCAAGAGTAAGGTCACTTGAGTTCTATAGCCTTCATGAAGTCTTCTGGAACTTCCTGGCTCTCATGCTCTTTCTCTCATGTGGTTGATCAAAACACTTGCTTATGAATCACCTCCCTGTCATTGTAGCGGACAGATTTCTGCTGCTGCTGATGCTGCTGCTGTTCAAGATTTATGCTAGAATGGATCAAGCCATTTAGAATATGCCATCCCCTAGTCATGGGGACTGGTTCATGGCTGTGCACATGACAAATTACAGTGAACCTTAGGAACTTGGGGGCACGCTAAGACTTCTTTTCCTTGCTGATTGTAGATGAGATGCATGGAAGCTTTTGCCAACCATGCCAAGACTGTCTGTGCTATGGGAAGAGCTGTGCTGCAGAAGGCAGAATGGAGAGCAACAAGGAAGCTGGGTCTTTGGTGGCCTCAATCAAGTACAATGTTAAGCCTGAACCAAATAACAACAACAAAAAGATTTTTACTTCTGAACTTTTCATACGCATGATGCAATAAATTCTCTGTATTTTTAAAAGTAGTTAGGTTTTCCATATTTAACTAATTGCTGTCTTATACACATGCTTAAGGCTACCTCATATTGTTAATAGTGTGTGTGAATGTGTGTGCATGGTTGTACATATGTCTGCACATGTGCATATGTATGATCCTGCAGTTATGTCTTTGTGAGAAACTCCCAGCCTCACACGAGAGTTTGTTGGAGAGACCCACAGGGTCCTAGAATGTACACAAACCCACCTACCCGGGAATCAGCACCAGAGGGCCCAATTTGATTGTGGGGAGCTGGGGAAGTGACTGTAAATGGGCAGAGAGCAGAGCAAACCTCACTGTTCCCTCTTGGACCCCTCCCCCACATACAGCATCACAATGCAGTGAAGAGGGTTGCCCCACCCTGGTGAACACCTAAGGCTCTTCCCCTTATATGTAACAGGTGTGCCAAGACAAAAAAAAAATGGCCCAAATGAAAGAACAGATCAAAGTTCCAGAAAGAATACAACTAAGTGACAAAGAGATAGCCAACCTATCAGATGCACAGTTCAAAACACTGGTTATCAAGATGCTCCAGGAATTCACTGGGTACCTCAGCAGCATAATAAAACCCAGGCAGCAATAAAGGTTGCATTATGTGAAATAAACAAAAATCTACAGGGAACCAACAGTGATGGAAAAGAAACCAGGACTCAAATCAACGGTTTGGAGCAGAAGGAAGAAAGACACATTCAACCAGAACAGAATGAAGAAACAAGAATTCAAAAAAGGGCTTAGGAACCTCCAGGACACCTTTAGATGTTTCAACATTTGAATGATAGGGTTGCCAGAAGGAGAAGAGGAAGAGAAAGAAATTGAAAACTTATTTGAACAAATAATGAAGGAGAACTTCCCCAATGTGGCAAAGCAAATAGACTTCCAGGGAGTCCAGGAAGCTCAGAGAGTCCCAAAGAAGTTGGACCCAAGGAGGAACACACCAACACACATCATAATTACATTACCCAAGACGAAAGATAAAGAAAGAATCTTAAAAGCAGCAAGAGAAAAGGAGACAGTAACCTACAAAGGAGTGTCCATCAGACTGTCAGCTGATTTCTCAAAAGAAACCTTGCAGGCAAGAAGGGGCTGGCAAGAAGTATTCCAAGTCAAGAAAGGCAAGGACCTACATCCAAGATTACTCTGTCCAGCAAAGCTATCATTTAGAATGGAAGGGCAGATAAAGTGCTTCCCAGATAAGGTCAAATTAAAGTAATACATCATCACCCAGCCCTTATTAAATGAAATGTTAAAGGGACTTATCTAAGAAAAAGAAGATCAAAATAAGAACAGTAAAATGACAACAAACTCACAGTTATTAACAACTGAACCTAAAAAACAAAAACAAAAACAAACTAAGCAAACAACTAGAACAGGAACAGAATCACAGAAATGGAGATCACATGAAGGGTTATCGGTGGGGGAGTGGGAAGGGGAGAGGGAAGGTACAGAGAATAAGAAGCATAAATGGTAGGTAGAAGATAGACAGGGGGAGGTTAAGAATAGTATAGTAAATGTAGAAGCCAAAGAACTTAAATGTATGACCCATGGACATGAACTAAAGGGGGACAATGTGGGTGGGAGGGGGTGTGCAGGGCAGAGGGGAATAAAGGGGGGGGGGAATGATAGAACTGTAATAGCATAATCGGTAAAATACATTTTTTAAAAAAGATAATAAAAAAAACTTTGGTTTTCAAAGTGTGGCCCTCAACCAACAACCTGGTAGCTTGTTAAAAATGCAAATTCTTGGGCCTAACCCTAGATCTACTGGGTCAGAATTTG
>VMDR010006113.1:25128-47426 GCA_007922815.1 Macrotus californicus
TATATTCATATGCACTCATAAATAATATGTTGTATTGATTTGTGCTTTAACAATATTTATAAATAGTAGCTTATGTTATATTTTGAAATCTCTCCATTTATATTTTTAGTAATTTTAATTTTGTACAAATACATCAGAATTATTTATGCATTTCTCTATTGATAAATATTGGGAAGTTTTTCAAATTTGAATAGGACAGTGAAGCTGTTGATGTCTTCAGATGGTTTTCAGCACCATGAGATGGATGATCTCTTTTACCAATGAAAAAGAGTTAAAATCAAAATAATTCTGCTAATCTCATATTCCCTTTTATTTAGCCATAGGAATTCTATGCTTCCAGGAAACTTTTACATTATAACTTGTTACATTTGAAAATCCATACATATAATGAAGTCTATCTATTTATTATCTCTCTGTTCTTATTCATCCCATCAAGATTTGGCTCACTAAAGTTGCTTCTTTGGAAGTTGTCTATAAAGAGAATACTCTGAATCTCAGCAGGTATTTCTAAACTCTCTTGATTCCAGTTGGCACAAATTCCCATCAGGTAGTTCTAAGGGAGACAGAATGCTGAACAAGTCAGATACTAGTAGAAAAACCTGAAATGTGCAATTTCATTCTCCATCTGAATATTAAGGTTGACCTAGAAGTTAAATAGTAAAGGTTTTATTTGCCTGGGTGTTTCTAGTCACAGAGAAAATCAAGTGTTTATTGGGGCTAGGCTGTGAGTCATTACAGCTCTAAGCTGTTTAACCTGCTAGAGGCCTCTTTAGGAATCTAATCAAATTAATCTGCTGAATTCCATTACTTAGCAGTCCTGACCATTTCTCAGGGGTTCACCAATGCCCTTCTGATTCTGGTCTGAGAGCTGACACAGAGCCATGTGTTTTGGGATCTAGGAGAAAGAATCATAGCATTTCTTAGCTATGTGCTAATCCAATATTCCGTACTTGAACTTGCTTGACCATATCCCCATCCAAGAGTTATCCACACTCTTTTTTTTTTTTTTTTTTTTGCCAGTATCCAGACTCTTCTTAAATTCCTCTAGTGGTTGAGGACTCATTGCCTCCTGACGTACTTTGAGGCTGACAGTTGAAGTCTAACTATTCTTTCAAAGGAAGCCCTTCAAATACTTGCACTGTACCTGTATGTTCTCTTCTCCATCCTAGCCATCCCCAGCTTTTTCCACCATTTTTTATGTGACACATATTCCAATTCTTTCACTCATCTGAGAGTGGCCTATGCTTAGTTTTTATTCATTTTTCTGAGAGTAAGAAAGCATTCTAAAGGTCTAGGAAAGAAGGATTATAGTTACAGGGTTAAATATATCATTTTTTGATGGTCATGGTACCTTGACTATATTGATTAGCTATTGGTTAAAATGAAAGCTGATCTCTGATGGCTTTTTGGTTTCATTACTGTCACCAAGCCATGGAAGAACTCATTTTTTATATATGTAAATGGCCACAGAGATAAGAAAAACAGAAAAGAAGGGTGCCCTGCAAGCCAAGAATAAAGACTTCCAAAAGATAAGAAAGTTGCTTATCACCATCCTGCACTGTAGAGCAGGTAGATAATATTTCTACTTCATGGGGAGAAAACTGAAATTTAGGGACTTAAATGACTCATTCAAGTTTATAGGACTAATTAGGGTCAAAGACAAGACTAGAACAGAGGTATTTGGACTTTCAGTCCTGTGCTCTCTCAACTACAGACCACCACAACTGTGCCCCTGCAGAGAAGTTCTGGAGCGGCCACCAAGCTCTCTGGGAGGAGAGACGGGAGCTAAGGGAATGATCTGAGCTGAAGAGCAGGTCCTGTGATGGTCGCTGCCCTTCGGCCTTCAGCAATCAGTGGTCGGCTCAGAGCCGGTGGATGGTGTGGCAGAAGCAGCGCTGGCCTCTGAGGTGGACACCTGCTTAGAGGCCAGTTCAGCCTTTAACTGGGTTTTAGCCAGGCTGGGCTTCAGTTCCCTCCCTAGGGAAAATGAGAAGACACTCAAATATATAGTATTCCACCTCTAATTTTATGATGCTCTTTTTATGATACAGCTGATTGGGTTTTTCCTCACTACAGAGGGAACATATCCTCTTAAACTTGCAACTCCATTTCTAAGCATGAGGGCAAGAAGGTGATGAGAGGCACCAAGGAAGAACTGGAGACCTTCATTTTTACAGACATAGGTAGTTCAGAACTTTACCAGCTTCTATAACACCAGGCCACATACCAAACATGCTTCCTAAGCCCTCTCTTCCTGGGTAAACATGATGGGGAGGCAGAAGAGTTAGGTGAGGAGTCAGGGACTGGTAGAGCGTGAAGACTGAAAACAAATCAACTATAGTGATAACAGTAAAAAAATAATGAAGCCACACTAATTAAAAATAGCTGAAGCCCCCAGAGATGCATTTAAAAGCAATTACATTGAATTGTTCAAACTAAGAACAACAAAGAAATGGCTCTGCAGACTCACTCCATATTCGGAGTCCCTTAAAAAAAAAAAAAGACAACATTAGAAGAAAGCTTTTCCTTTTGCAAATTCTCCCCTTGTTGCAGAAAGAGAAAAACAGAAAACTTTTACATCATTTTCCTCTAGTCTTTGGATGCTGGAGTAAAAGAAGAATGGAATTAAATTCACTTTAAATGTTTTCCTTCTGGGCTGTAAAGCTGCTGGGATCATTTATCCCAGCCCCAGCTCTTACATAATCTGGGTGCCACAGGAGCCCTTGGAAGTCATTAAATAAAAAGAAGATATCAAATAATAGGAAAGAAAGTCAATTAAAATGCTGGACCCAATAAGCTAGTCAGAAGGCTTGACTAGGACCCCACCACCCAGAATATTGGACATTAAGGAATAAAGAGATTCAACTGGGAGAGATTAAAGGAGTTTAAAAAATGTTTTTAGGAGTGGAGAGGGGACCAGGGTTTCTTGATCTTTCTTCGTGTAGAGGGGGAATGGACACAGTATACTTGTGGACTCTGACAGTTCTAAGGCTCCTTGAACCTTGGAAAGAAAATGGGTATTGGGCAGAATGAATAGAGAGGGTACAGATCTTAAATATAGAGATCCCACTGGAATAGGGGACATCTTAGCCTGGGGGCTAAGACTTAAAGGTTTACCTCCTTTTGCTATTTTTTTTTCTTGGCCTGTATGACCATGGAAGTGGGCTTGAGGGTCTTATACGACTGAGGGTCTCTACTAGAAGCTGTACTAGCTCTGACAAGCAGCTGTGTGTTTGTGTGCTGTAGGCTCTAGAAAATCGGATTGAGGTCCTCCCCAGTCCAGATAGAGTCTGATTTACCCTGGGAAGCACCCCCCAAGTATATTCCTCATGGCTGCAGCATGAAGACAGTGCCTACCTGGTTCAGGATCTCACGGAATCTCTGGAGTCCTCCTATCACCTCGCATCTGGCCTTGGCTGTCTCTGGGACACTGGCTCAACACTGGGCCTGCCTGAAGTTCTGGCATGGTACAGCGCCAAGCTTGCTCTTTTCCCCTCTTTCCAGGGTAGCTCAGGAACAGGAAAGGCCAGAAATCATCACTAGGTTTAGGAAGGGGCTTAACAGCCAGGTCTTGGCCTCCCAGGAGGGCACAAATCCTCAGAGACTGGGAGTGAGAGGTCCCACTGCACAGATATTCAGGATGCTACCACCTGCTCATTGCCATGGTCCTAGGAATGTGTGTGTCTGCCAATGGCCATGCTGGATCTCCATTAGAGTGTTACTTCCCACTGGAATAACCTGTGGGGACTGTGGAAAAGAGGGGCTGATAGCTTCTTGACCTCAGGTGACCTTCCTGAGCCCTCAGGTTAATTTTACTTTGAAGGTGTCAAATCCATCTTCCTTTCCTACTTTCTGGGATCCTCAACCCACTTCCACATCTGACTATATTAAAGGTGCTTGTGGTAGGCTGAATAAAGCCCTCCAAAGAGTTCCAGGTCCTAATCCTTGGATTTGCAAATGTTACCTTGCATGGCAAAAGTGACTTGCAGATATAATCAAGTAAAGGATCTTGAGTTAGGAAGATTATTTTGAATTGTCTGGGTGGGCCCCACATGTAATCACAAGTGTCCTCAGAACAAGGCAGGGAGACACTGAAACAAGCCTGTAAGCTGCTGGCTTTGACAATGAAAGTAGGAGCCATGGGCCAAGGAATGCAGCTTTAGAAGCTGGAAAGGCCAGGACACAGATCCTCCCTTTGGAGGAAGCACTACTTTCTGAGATGGATTTTGACCCAGTGGAATTGATTTCAGACTGCTGACCTCCAGAACTGTAAGAGAATAAGTGTGTTGTCTCGAACCCCCAAGTTTGTCATGATGTGCTACAGCAGGCATAGGAAACAAATGCAGGGCACTCCTGTCACACTTGGCGCTTCTTTTAGGCTGAAGGATGAACAGAAAAAAGCAATTAGTTTTCAGTCCTTGAATAGAACACACACAGGTTCTATTCTATTTGGTAGATTGGACTAGGTGTGAAAAGTGTCAAGTCTTAAAGGGCCGTGGATACAGGAGTGAGTACCCAGGCCTAAGACCAGGGAAAGGTCAGAGCAGATGAAGAGGCTGCTTCCAAAGCCCAATCCCAGCATTCACTGTTCGAATTCAAGGTCTCCTGGTGACAGGGAGATTCAGTGTTTCTGCGGAATCTCATGGTGTGAGAGAGGCGGAGGCCTGAGTGAGGGAATAAATCAAGAGGTTTATGAGAAAAAAAAATAGGATTTGATGGCAAATGAGATATAATATCTTAGGGAGAGTAATGCCTCAAGGGTGACTGGAATTCCTAACTGAAGAAAGTGTATATACACAGGTTTCTTGTACATGTCAAACCTGTCCTAAGACAAGGGGACCACAGCAACCAAGTGGGACATAGCTCAAAGATTTGAAGAGAATGTTAGAAAATACTGCTTTCTGGAATGGAATTCCAGAAATGTATGGCAGTCATCATTTATGATGTATTTCCAAGAAATACCGTGATGACATTTGAATATTGCTAGTGAAACTATAGCTGTTTTTCTAAACCTCTTTATTTCAAAGGTAGCAATTTTATATGTAATTACTATAAAATACGTGGTAGTTCTGAAGCTTCTAATTGGTCCTACAGGAATATGTGTGTAGGTGTGATTCTGACCGATGAAAGGTAAGAGGTGTTTTTGTGACTGATTAGGGCAAATAATAAAAGAAAACTAGAGAAGAAAAATTTCCTAACGGTTATATTACTTTCTAGGCAAGAGAGAATCTGTCCAGATCCAAGCAGCCAGAACATCATAACAGCCCAGTCATAATTTATTAAGGCTTGCCATACTAGAAAAGACACCTGCATCTAATTTTCTCTTTCTGATACTTTTATCACCAAGAACCTTCTGGTGACCAGTTCTATTTTCAGGGACTCTGATCCTAGAAATGGTGCCCTGGATGAAATAATGTCAATACATCACAAGTTAGAAAATTAGTGTCAGGCTGAGCTCTCAGACTCTTGTGAGTTTGGGTAGCTTCCATCAGTCCCGCAGAACATGATCCCCATCCCTAGATGCAGTCATCCAATTAAGGCATACATTAATTTTATTATTACCAATGTATTTGTTGCTATTAATAAATTACCACAATTTATTAACTAAAAATAACACAAATTTATTATCTTACAGTTCTGGAGATCAGAAGTCCAAAATCAGTTTCGAGGTGCCAGTAGGGCTGTACTTGTTCTGGAAGCTCTAGAAAAGAATCCATTTTCTTGACTTTCTCCATCTTCTAGAAATTTCTCACATTCCTTGGCTCATGGTCCCATATCAAACCCATCTCCACTTCCATTACCTCTTCTCCAACTCTGACCTTTCTGCCTCCCTTTTGTAAGGACTTTTTCCTTTGGGGCCATCTGGATAATCCAGGAAAATCTCCCCATCTCAAAATCCTTAACTCAATCACATCTGCAATGTCCCTTTTGCCATGTAAAATAACATGTTTGCAGGATCCAGGAGTTAGGAGGGCGGGTATTATTCAGCTTACCTCAATTGGTATTGTTACATTTTCCCAACAGATTAAGGGCCAGTTCCCAGTTATAGAACGTTCCTAACAAGTTGCAGGTGTACTCTATGAGGTCCTGCCCTCTGAGACTGAGCTTGATCTTAGCAGACCAATGACAACTTTAAGACAGGCCATAGGTAAGAAGAATGGTGACACGTCCTGAATATTTGTCATACAATGAACACTTGAAAGAAGCCAACTCCCAGCCTTTGGACTTATCCAAACAGAGTCTGGACTATTACTTGGCAGGAGTGTTAAAAGGAGATTCAGCTGATGACAGGACTCAATGATCTTTGTGATTCTTCTAATTCTGAACATCTATCAGTTTATTAAATGAATTGGACGGGGAAGTCTTATTTTGTTCAGGAACCAGTGTCCCTTAGTAATCATTCCCCAATGTATATTTATAACGATGAGTCAAAAAGAGCTCCAAAATTTACCAGCAAGAAGCAAATGTCCTAGAGAACAAAATGGACTTCATGCCCATCGCTTCCATTAAAGTTAACAAGAAGTTAATCATGTCAATAGAAGTGACACAGTAGAATCTTGAGAAACTTAGGGAACAGAAGGGCTCCAAATGGTATTGGCTGAACACTAAGTCAAATAACTCAACTTTATATGGAGTGGGGAGGATAAAGGACAGTGAGAGGTTGTTTTAGTGCTTTGCAGAACACTCCAGTTCTAGCTGCAGCAACATTGCCTCTTAGCTTGAAGTGTTTGTCCAAATGAACCACTTCATTAGAGCAGAGTGGTTAGAGCTACCTAATAGCTTCACTCTCGCCGTGACGGCCCTGAGAAGCCGGCCTTGGCATGAACCTGGTCCCATCCTGTATGCAGAAATGCCTGCTCTCCAACCTCAATCTCTTCCTCTGCTTTTATACTTTTAACTCTTTACGAATATTCTCACTTTGGGACTGTTTCTCTTCACATTGTTGTTTGAATCCTATCTGCTTATATGTAGATGAGGGAATTGAAGGGGTGGGAAAGGTGCATGTGTGGGGGCAATGTGGGAGGGCAGAGAAGGAGGCGCCTAAGCTCTTGGCAAAATTGTAGAGTCCTAGAATGCCGAAGCTGGAAGGGCTGTTGAAGGTTATCTAACCCCAATCCTTTATTTTATAGTTGAGGCAAATGGGGTCCAGAGAAGGATTAGGAATTGTCCAAGGTCTCGCCAGAACTAGTGAAAGGAAAAGCAGAGAGCAGATCTCATTTCCTGTAGCTGTTGTGGTCATCCATTTCCTGATGATCATATTCTGTCACCTGGTGGTGGCCCGTGGCTTCCCTACCCCATTTCTTCCTGTGGAGTTTTTCCTGGCACTGCCCATCATTGTGAACTTAAGAAGACCCATTCAAACTTTGTCACTGACCTATCCGTATCTCTCCAGATTGATTTCTCTCCCCTTGCTTGGTTTTAAAAGTTAATTCACTAGAACTTTGCCTTACTTTTCTTGGTGGGAAACCTCCACACTCACCTCTTCCTGGGCAAGCACTTGTTCAACCCTTTCCTCTACATAGAATGTGTTCCTGATCTGAAAAGCATCCCTCACACACCCCACGGGAAAGTTTTCTCATTCCCTCTGAATCTTCATATTTTTTGTTACATTCCTCTTTAAGGCTCTTACTGTTTTCTAAACTGTATTACTTATTTCTACAAATGTCTTAAAGCCAATGGTGATAAATTTCCTGAGGACGAAGCCTAAATCTGATCCCCCCCCACCCGCCCCCCGACATCCCCTGCAGCAGGGCCTGGCACACAGAGAAAGTAATGATTATAGTAACAGCAAACGCTGGTGAGGCACTTATACCAGTAACTGTTTTAATCATTTTCCATCTATTCACTCATTTAAACTCACGACCACTACAGGAGGTCATTTTTTAATCTCCATTTTACAAACGAGGAAACTGAGGCATAGGAGGTTTAGATTTATTGTTCCAGGTCACTCAGCAAGTAAGCAAGGATGCCAGAATCTGAACCAGGGAATCTGGCTCCAGAGTCCCACCCTTAGTTGCTGGGCAGAATCGCCTACATATGTTTGTTCAAAATCTATACATTTCCATCTATGTCTATGTCTACATTTATGCCTATCTGCCTGTCTATTTACATCCACACCTACATCCACATCTATAACTATAACGGTGTTAACGAGTGGCATTTTCTCAGATGATCATTCATTCCAGTTTAAACAAAATTAAACTCTCATTTTTGTTATGCACTGAAGCTGTGAGAGTGGTGGGTCGCTGAAGCATGAGGAGAGTTCGAGAAAGAATAGTCCTGGGGCAAATACAGAGTTGTACAGAGTTGTTCTCTGCAAATCATCTCAGCGAGGACGTATCCTGGATTTTCTGCGGAGTGAAAGTAAGAACAGCACCTTATTTTTCATTTTTTAAATGATCCTGGTTTTCCTCTTTACCTTGGGAGAATCCGAAACAAACACTGAAAGAAGCAGGTACACAGAGACGATAACCAGGCTGTGTTTTCACATGAATTGATATTAACAGTATTTGGTTTTCCTGTTGCCCCATCAAGATAGGTACCAGAAGCTTTAATAATTAATCAAATTAGGACCTAAAAGTCATTCCCCTTTTAGAAGCTTTTTTTTTCCCTGTTAGCTATCAATTAACACTGATGACTCTGGCTCCCCTCTCAGTGAGGTTGGAAAATGGGAAATGGAAAACGCCACAGTGTGTTAATGGAGCCATAATACACATTGCTTAATGAAGCATGAAGGCCTTGTTTACTCTGAACGCTGTAATTATTTAAGAGCTTTTAAAACCTCATGTCAGACCTTGATTCCCACCTACCCTTTCTCACTGGAGCGGTGCACTTAATGCTTTGTCTGTACTCAGTAGAGGTGAACTGAAAATAAATAGCTAATTATACCTTTCCACTTGCTAAATTCTTCATTGCCATACAAAGATTTGCCAACCTGGACCCTGTCACTGGGAGATGTTTCAGAGCAATGCTCAGAGTTACCATTTGAAGGGCCTACTACTATGTGCGGGGCCTTGCATGGGGGTCCCGCATCACTTACTCTGTGAATCCTCACCAATGCCCTGTGAATTAGATGAGGTAAGTGGGACCCAACTGCGTCTGAGGATACTCAGGAATCAGACACCAGACCTTTTAAGCCCGCAGGGCATAGTGTCTGTGTGCTTGGGTCTTTGAGTCAGACTCCGTGCGTTCTGGCTCTTCCACTTTCTGTGTGACCTCGCACAAGTTACTGTACCTTTCTGTGACTTGTTTCCTCATGTATAAAATGGGGTTGATGGTAAAAGAGGACCTCATCTCACAGGATTGTTGCCTGGACTAAATGATATGCCGTGGAACATTCAGAACAGCACCTGGCATGCTAAGAGCTTCAGCAAATGCCAGCTATTGTTATTACTTAACTCTTCACACCCATTCCGTGGCCTCTGAAAACCACCGACAAACACTCACCACATGCCTAGAAAGGGTTAGGGGCCAAACGCTGGTGAAAAAGAAAGATCGGGGACAAGGAATGGGAACATTCATCATCTGCCTTGTCTCTGCAGTAAGGTCCTTGGCTGTGAGCCAGTCTCTTCTCTCTCTGGGCTTTAGATCCCTCATCTGTGAAATGAAGTTGACTGGCCCTTGCTCCTGCTGTGAAGATTAAAGGCTATGTCAGTAAGAGAGCAATTCAAAATCCGCTGGTTCCTGGTACTCAGGTGTAAGGGACTCTGAGTGCAGGATGCTCACCTGCATACTCTACAAGGTGTAAGGTCCAGTAAGACCTGCCCTTGTCCTCGCAGGGCTTGCTGCCTAGTGCAGTATCTAGACAGACATATAATACCTGGTCAAAAGGCTCAAGGCACCAGGGAACTGCAAGGGGCTGAGTCATTTGAGATCAATAGAAAGGGCTTCCTGAACAAAATCACGCTGTGGTTAGGCTTCAATGGACAAAACAAAGCTAGACAGGTGTAGAGTGGAAGAGAGGGCAAGCCAGGGGAAGGTGACAGTGTTAATAAAGGCTCAGAGCTGGTGATGAGCAGGATGTGCACATTCAAGGGATGGTTGTTACATAATGTGGTTCGAACCAGGGAATCTCTAGAAGAGAAACAATCTCCTAGTGCAAAAGATTTGGCTATGGCCTGAATCTCAGCCCTACCTTAATAACTGTGAGATTATTCATAGACAGCTCACTTTCCTTTTTCAAACTCATATTCCTCATCTGTAAAATGGGAACCATGGCCATAGCAACTCTCATATATAAGGACTGGTGAATTGTTGTGTACAAAACACTGAGAACAATGTCTGGCCCATACCAGAGGGTCAACAAATACTATCTGGTGTTGTTTATCACCAGGGGATAAGTAAAAGTAGATTGGGACCGATTTGTGTAGGATTTAGTGTATTCAAATTAGAAGTGTGATCTTCATCTTGTAAGTGATAAGGAGCCACAGAAAATTCATGAGCAGACCAATGAGATGATGTTTGCTCAGAGGCAAGGAAGTTATCCTCAGAAGTTGTCTAGAAGATGACCAGATGTGGGGCTCATAGGCAAGGTGAACCTTGTTCTCAGGGAACAAGGGCTCCGCCCAGTAGCATCACCAGTTGTGTGGCACTTTCATATTGTGAGATGGAGAAGAAAGCCATCATTTCCATGTCACATACGAGGAAACAAAGCTCTACAGAATCTGAATAATTTGCCTAAATTTGTGTAGTCTAATTATGACAAAGCTGGTATTAGAATCCAAGTATTTGAACTTCAGATCCAGTGTTCAGTACTACAGATGAATTTATGGCATGGGGAAACGTAGGAGAGCAGGGAAGGCCCCAATATGACAGGCAGGGTCTCAGGTACTCCTTATTAACACCAAAATGAGCTGTTTCCAGGCACTGGATCCTTGTTAAAGTGCAAATACAAGTGGGGCAGGGGCACTGATTTTAGCCAATTAGACGCCAGTGTCAGGGTGAAATCAGAGAGCAGGATCCTTGGGGGAGGAAAGAATTCGAAGACTCTGGCACTACAGGATGTTATGTGGCCAGTGGGTAGGACACACTCTGTCAGATTTGCTTAGCATCCCCTGTGCATTCTAGGACTCAGCTGACATAAGTCTCTCCCACTTTCATAGTGTCATCAGGACAATGGCTGTTTGTTCAGGACATCTGAGTCAGTGTTCCTTCTGTCCTCCTCTATCATAGGGTTCTGGTGATCACATCCTGGTGGTCTTTAAGAGTCTAATGTAGCTGGTACCCACCACCCAAGGGAATGGCTGAGATCTGAGAAAGAATCTGACACTGAATCTTCCCTAGAGACAGATTCCTTATTCTGCTCTGTCATCTCCCACCTCCAAAAGGTGCTCAGGGAGAGGAAGGTCATGCCAGTGCTCTGAAGGTCTTGATCACCACAGGCTCAGGTATGGCCATGTACCTGGCCAGAGATATGGGTGGTAAGTACTGATAGTTACCTTGACTTTGGGCCCTTGAAGCCTGTTGGAACAGTGAAATTCCACCAGGCAATGTTTCTGTCTTATAAACAAGTGCTCAAAAATATATCACCGAGATGTGGAGGTTTACATCACACCTTCCTGACAAGGCCCTCTGGAGCTCTTCAGAATGTGAGCACAAATTTACAGAGCTTCACTCAGCCAAGAGGAGAGAAATGTGAAAACTCTTTGGAAAATTTTTATTTTGCCTCAAACAGTTTGATTATTGTCATTTTCTTCAGCTGACAGTCAGTGACTGTTAGAATTTCTGACTATATGTCAGTGTTCAGAGTGAATTCTGGGATTTATTTGGGAAGATCTGGAGTAGCTGCCTGCCCTTTCTGAACCGTCTGGGTTATAGCCCATCCCCTCAAGCACAACCTATGATCCCTCCTTGTTTCCAAGGTGGAGTCCCACTGCAAGTCTTTTCACTGACTGGCCTCCATCTTTCTTCTACTGCATCTCCTATTGATTTCCTCGGGATACCTTGAGCTTCACATATACTTAATCTCATTTCCCTCACCCATCAGGCCCTGTCCACCTCTTTCTCTCATACTTCTCTCAAGCATTCCTCTCATGCTTCTCTGCCTGGAAAGCCCATTGCCTACATGGCTACCTGTGAAAATTCTCCTCACTGAAGGCCACGTCTTCTTGGAAGTCTTTTCAACTGATGTCCCCAGTGCTCCCAAAGGCTGTTGCTTACCCTTAGGTTCTTGGCTTCTTTTTTATTTACTTATTTATTCACCATTTAATATCACTTTACTCAAAAGTGTTACTTTATTCATGGCCCTGTGCTAGACCTCATACAGGGGCACAGCAATGGGTAGTAAGAGAGAGATAGGCAAATTGTCAAGAGAGGAGAGTGTGGTGATAGGATAGCTATTGGTGCCCAGGTCACATTTTTCCTGTGTAGACCAAACACTTGTGGGAGGCAGAGTGATATAAAGAGAAATTGGTCATTATAGTCAAAAAAAGCCTGAGTGCCATTCACATTAATTGCTGTGGAATTGAGCTTCAGGTTCCTCTTCTATAAGTGGTGATGACAATATCTCTTCAAGGATATGTTGTGAGATTGAATTGAACAATAAACATAATGTGTTTAGCTCACAGCACAAGCTGAACAAACTTTCATGCCCAACTTTGCTAAAAAGTAAATGTTTGAGTAATCAGAGTTTAGTCTACAGAACAAAAGTCTACATGGTTTAGTCTCACCACGTCTGAGATGCCTCTGCCAGAAACCTATTCTTTAGAGGAACATTGTTTTCTTCCATTCTTCATAGCTGCATGGGCACATGCTGTGTATCCAGCAAGGTGCCAGGTGCTATGGAGTGTAGTCCTTTTAGCAAGCTCCCAATCTGATGGTGGAAGGAGGCACCTACACAACAGACTATTCCCCACAGTGGAAGAGAGCCTGTGCTAAGAAAATGCATCAGTGCAATGTTGTCGGGGGATAGGAAAGCTTGAGCGCATCAGGGAAGCCTTCACAGTAGAGGTGGCATTTAAACTGGGGCTTGATGACAGAATTGGAGAAGACAGAAAAGAAGGCAAAGGACATTTCATGCTAGGGATTTAGGATTTGGTTCTTCAGGACAGAGATCATGGGAGGTTTTCAAGAAGGGTATAAGACAAATAAAACTGTGCTTTCAGACAATGCCAGTCACATTGATGGGTGAGGTGGACTAGGTTTTAGTTTTCTGTACTATTCTATCTTTATTGATCATAAGTGTCATGAAAGCAGGGAGAGGTGAAAGGACACAGCGTCTCTGGGAAATGACTAATGGGACACTGAACTGTCAAGGCTGGCTTGTGTTAAGAGAGGTGATAAGGAGACAAGGCTGGAGGGTTAGAATGGGACCCAGAGAAGGCCAGGCTAGGAAAAGGACTTCCTTCTGAAGACAGGGGAGCTGTTGGCAGTGTATGAAGGGAGATGTCCCATGACAATACACTCCACTCTGACGGTATGTTCAACATACACATAGACATTTGAGCAAATCTATCAACAGGCTGAGATTTTTGGAAAATCTATTTCGGAACTGTGAGGTTGAGACCAGAACACAGAAGTTCTCAAATATTATCTTGAAAAGTTTTCACCTCATTCTGCAGAATGAAAGAACATATCCATAAAAAGGAGAGTAACGAGAACGGTAATGAATGCTTTGGTGCCCCTCCCAGATGCCTTTGCTACCCTTGCAAACATCTGCTGTGTGTTGGCAAAAACACTCACAGCTGCACTTTTCAGAATGGGAGCCTTCCCAGGGACAGATTCAGCCAATGACTCCCGGACACAGAGCACAGAAGGCTAGTTTCCTTGCCTCAGGGTGGGACCACCTCTGTGGGTGATTTGTGCTGTGGAAGTGGATCCCACGAGGCTTCTTTTTCCCTACCTTTTTCTGCCTTTCTTACTTCCTTTACCCAGAGAACACCCACTGCCCCAGCCCCATAAATCACTGAAACAAGAATCCAGTGTCCAGCTCAGCTTCGAGGAAACTTGACCTAAGTAAGCAAGACATGTGCTAACCTGCTTTAGGAGATAATTCTAGCAGCAGTGTGTCAGGCAAATTGAAGGCAGAGATCGAAAGCCTCATTTTATTCAAACACTGGTAGGAGTTTATAACAACCATCAGCATTTGCCATCCTGAACCATTACTTATTTTTTATGTCCATTTTTGTCTCTCCCACCAGTCTTGCCATTTGTTTCATCAAAGGCAGCACCTTTCACAGTTCCTGCCCTGAGCTCAGAAACAGAAATCACCTGGCTATCTTTAGGCAGTACGCTGGAGATTTTGAACATTTCTCTGAGGAACAAACAAGCAAAAAACCCCTTTGTCTACAGGCGGGTATCTGAAGGCCACAGCCTCAGTAGGCCATCTTGCGCTCGTTGAAAACCTGAATCTAATTAAGCGTGCACAAGCACACACACAAACACTCACCCTTCATCAGCCTAACATTCTCACACAGCGCTGATAAATATTTGTGCTTAATGGCACTTAAGGGAAGCATTTTTATTTCTAAACATTGGCTGGTAAGTAATGATTTTGCCAAGAGCACAGCAAGAATTTTGCAATCTTGACTATTCCTAGGCTTTTGATGACATACAATTACTCCGTGCTCCAGCAAGAAATGGAGAGAAAACTCTGTAAAGGGCTTGTTGCCAGGGAATAATTTCATCAGAAATAGGGGTGGGCACGCCAAATGAATTTCAAGGAGGTGCACTTTTTGCATTTTAAACACCATTCTTCTTGCTTTGATCTGAATACTTGAACCTTCTAAAGGGCTTGCTTTCTGCACCAGAGCAGAAGGAACAGCGGTGGGCTTTGTCTTTGTTCTCTGCCAGGTCATAGAAAAGCCCCACTTTCAAAGCACCTATAGTCAAACAGATCTAGTGACGAATCCCTCATTGTTGTGTGAACTTGAACAATTTATCAGCATTGAGCAAGAGGCAGATGTGCGAACTGGGAAGAGTGTAGGGGATTACAGAGGTCAATACACCAGGCTGCATGACTTCGTCACTTTGGGTGGAAGCGTTCCCATCCAGGGTCTCAATTTTCGTACACCTAAAGTAAGCATTATAATACCCCTCTAGCAGACTTGCTGTGAGGATAACAGGTAGCATGTGTAAGCTAGCAGAGCGCCCTTTGCAAAAAGAGCATTTGCCCAAGCTGACTCTTCTCCAGGTGCCAGGATCTGAGTCAAGTTCTCTAACTCTGAGCCTCTTGGAGTCACAGAGACACCAGGGAAAGCCTGTAATACCATCCAAGGGCCCTGGCAGGGGAGATTGGGAAGCTGTGGTCCCCTCTCTCTGCTACTTGTGTGTTGTGGATTATTTGACAGATATGGCACCTTCTGTGAACCTTCTTTTATTTCATCTTTGCCTCTGTAGTCAGCCTTCAATAATTGCCTTCTGAACCTTTATTTGTACTTGAGCACTGTCTGCGTCGTTTCAGTTGCATTTTCAGATTCAGATGTCTTAACTCTTGACCAGGTATGAACCTCTCGAAGTTAGAAACTAATCATATTCCTTTCTGTAGCTGCACCTCCACCTCCATTTCACAAAATGTGCCCAGTACACATGTAATGCTAACTAAATATTGATGGATCGATGGGTTTAGGCCAGTTTCTGGGTGATTTAGAATATGACGTACTCACTGATCTTATTTACGTTCATTGGACAGTTATTTCTTACGTACCTGTTCCATGCTAGGCCCAGTCCTCAGCCCTGGGAAAACAGTGGTGAATCCAATGGACAATGTCTCTGCCCTCATGGAGCTTGTGTTTTTGTGAGGAAGGGACAAGTAACAAATAAACAACTCTGGAAGAAAACAAGTAGTGATATGTGTTACCATGGGAATAATCAGAGGATTTCCTGGAGTGGTAGGAGGAAGTTGGGTACCTGGCAGAGAAGGCCTCTCTGAGCTGAAATCTAAGCCGAGCTGTGGATGACCAGTGGGAGCCAAGAAGAGCATGTTGGGCCGACTAAACGCCTAGGGCCTAGGTCCTCAGAGAAGTGCTGGTGCAAAGCTCATAGCTCCTCCAATTAGAGGAGCAGAAAGAATTCCACTGTGGGACAACATAGTGGGGGCAGTGGTTAGTGACCTATGTTTTAAGTACTTAAGTAGGCAAAGTGACCCATTCTTAATTTGCTGCCATTCTGTTACAGTGGCTTAGTGCTTGTGTTTTTCCACATTCCACAGGCAGCCCTGTTGTGACATATTCTCCTCTAAACTGAGAGATATTAGCTCCAAGTTTCTTCTTATTCTTTCCTCCCCTTGAAAAGTCAATCTACCTATTTATATACAGGGTCTAAGCAGAAATAGCACCTTCTTGAATGTGGTTGGTAGGGCAATAATCTGGGTATAATAATTTATAGTTTTAATTTGAACATGCCACCTAAAATGTCACTTGGTGTGCTTGAGTGTGATTTGGTTATATTACAGAATTACATGCTTATGATTTTGTAATAAAAAAGGGGCATTATTTGTGCTGGACCCTGTATTTCTTTTTTTGTTATAGTCTACTTGCCTCCCCAAAGGAGGCCTAGGTTAAAAAGCACAGATACAATTTTTTTTAAACAAAATAATTCAAACAATAATGAGAACAAGCTAATTTGTAGCAGGACTTGCTGTGGTGAGACTGTGAGGAGCTGTCAGAGAAGGTAGCAGAGGGGCGTGGCTGGGCTGCCAGGTAGCCAGGGTGGAAAGGGCATCTCGGAAGGTACCAAGACCCACATGTACTCACAGCCTTGAGTCTCACCACAGGGCCTGGCTGTGAGGCCTCAGGTGGCTTGCTTCCCTCCTGGACTTCATCTAAAAAATGAGTGAGTTATTCGGTGAGACAAAGTCTCTGGGCTTGCCTAGTGTCAGCATTTTGTGACTCCAGGTAGGGCTTGTGCCCCAGAGAAGCCAGAGTGTAGTTGCCAGGTGAGAGAGGACGCGTGGAGAAGGCCCGCCCTGCTGTAAGACACAATGGGGCTTCCTCAAGGGGCCTTTTTACTGTTTAGGTGGCATTGTGTGGTGGTCAAGAGCCTGTACTCTGTCAGGAGGACTCCCTGGGTAGCACCTTTGGTGAAGTGACTGAATCTCTCTGCCTCACTGCTCTCATTTGTAGAAGGGGAATAATGGTAATATTTATGAGATGGGGTGTTGAGACAATCAACAGCACTGATACATCTACAACGGGAATAATGGCAGTCCTTGTGGTAGGACTGTTGACTGTATCAGTGGCATTTATCAATTGAGAACACTTAGGACAATTCTGGGCACATCATAAACGTTCAGGAAATAGACTGCTATCATTGTTTCTGCTCTTGTTCAGTACCTGGGGCTCCTCAGAGGAGGGGGTATCATTACTCCCCTGCATCTTCATGCCTTCTTAGAGAGGGTCGCTGAAAGTGACTCTGGTAAAAGCATCATGGTGATAATGTTAGGCCAGGTAACAGCCTGGACACCCATTTCACTGATGTCATATGCAAGCGAACAGGGCAGCCAATAATAGCTACTCACTTATATTGAGCATCTACTGTGTGGCATGCCAAAACCCTGGGGTTCAGAGCAATCAGTCCCTATTGGGGATACCCAGTCTGTTTGGCACCAAAGTCCACGCTCTTGAGGCAAGTCAAATACATGTGGAATTAAAGAGTCTTACCTCCAAGCACCATCCTGGAGAAGCAATTGGGGCTATCAGAGCACCTGATCCCCAATGTATGAGAAAACTACTTGGGGACAGTGAAGCTGGGTGAAGAGTGCATGGGAAAGGCAGCTTAAAAGGTATGGGGTCAGTGTGAAGTGGGAAAGCATCAATCTCTCTCCCCTACACACCCATGTGTGTGCACACACACATTCACACACACCATATCAGTGGCATAAAACCTTGTATTCGAGTCATTAAACCTGGATTCAAGTATTTGCTCTTTCACTTTTTGGGATGTGACTTTGGGCAAGTCATGAGCCTCTTAGTTCCATCTTCCATAAAATGGAGAAACTCATACCATTCATATTTTCTAGTATGAAGTTTACATCCTACAGATAATGTACGTGGATATTCTTTGTAAAGAATAGAGCAGTACAAATGGTAATTTTTAAATAACTTATAACTAACACTACCAAGATTTTGGATTATCTGCCTCCCATGAGGATCCCTTCCTCCCTTCTCAGAAAAGCATAATTGTCCTCTTACCAATAATTCTGTCTCTTGGGATGTGATGTGCAGCAGTGGAAGGACAAATTGCCTTAATTTAGTTTCAAAAATATTTGAGCAGATCAATTTCCAGAGTGTTGTCAAGTGTTGAGTGTGTGGACACAGATTTTAGTGAAGAGTAATGGCCCACGTGTGTGAATAGAGGCAACAAGGCGGGGGGCGAGGGGGGGGGGACGCGGGGGGAGGGGGCAGGCTGTCAGCCAGGTGATTAGCTCTGCAGCTAACTGGGAAAGGAGGTTTTACAGAGAGATCAGAGCTAGGTGCAAACACTTAGCCCCCATGTTTTCTTTTTTGGAGAAGGGCACTTACTGTGTTGGCCTTATTCTGACCAGCTGTTCAGTTTGTTGATTTGACAATTATTTCATACTTCTGTTTGTTTGTTCTACTTTAATGGGGTGATTAGGCCTGAAGCAGTCATCAAATTCAGTGGGTGCCTAGGAACTCAGCCTCTTGCCTCCACAGAGGGCAGGTGAGGCAGGATGCAGAGGTGAGGGCACAGGGCTGAGCATAAGGCACTCCTTCCTGAATGGCAAGGTTCATTCATTACTGTGTTTCTGAAACGTGTCTCTGGAGAGCACAGAGTGAGGGAGTGTGAGGAGAGCTGGGACTGTCCCCTCTGATGCTCGGCCTGGACACATAACCTCTTTGAACCTCAGTTGTCTCATGTGCAAAATGGTGATAATGACGACTTCTGCTACTCAAGCCTGTCGGGAGGATCCAACACACTAAATTCCTGCAGTCAGTATGTGTTAACTAAGCAACTACTGTATTCAGACACTGTGCCAGGACTTGGCAATGTAGCAGTGAAAATAACAAAGTTCCTGTCTCCCAGAGAACTCACATTCTGTATATAAAATGTGCAGTAAGTCAGATGGTAAGGAGGGCCATGGAGGAAACACATGTCATGGGGCAGGGGATGGAGAATGCCAAGTGGAGTGGGTGGAATCACCATTTGCTTAAAGCCACTAAGAATGGTGACATCTGAGCAAAGGCCTAAAGAAGGTGAGGAAGCAAGTTAAGTTGTTATCTGAGGGAAAAGTGTTCAAAGTAGAGGGAATAGCACATGCAAAGTGAAGTAATGTGCAGGAAAATACTTTATGAATAATAAAGGATTGTTTAAATATACATTGTTATTCTTATAACTCTTAAATCCAGCTAGTTGGATAGCAGAGACTAAGCTCTTCATCAATGCGTATTCCTGTCTCTCATTGCTACAGAAACCTTTTATAGGTTCATATCAAGCCTTAGCATTTCATGGAACTCCTTAGAGAAAGGCATGGGGGTCTCTTTATGATTTTTGTCTGCATGTCACTATTCCTGTTATTAACCATTTCCGAGGCCACATGAACCAAGAAAGAAAGAAAGAAAGAAAGAAAGAAAGAAAGAAAGAAAGAAAGAAAGAAAGAAAGAAAGAAAGAAAGAAAGAAAGAAAGAAAGAAAGAAAGAAAGAAAGAAAGAAAGAAAGAAAGAAAGAAAGAAAGAAAGAAAGAAAGGGAGAAAGAAAGGGAGAAAGAAAGGGAGAAAGAAAGGGAGAAAGAGAGAAAGAAAAAAGAGCTAGTTGCTGAGTGTTTTTAAAATTTTTTTTCCAGTTTTCACTTGGTGATACGGGAATGGCAAAGTCTACCTCCCTGGTATAAAAAAAATGCACATTCCTACTGACATTTAGAAATGACTCTGAGAGATTCAGCCAAAAGGTTCTCTAGATATGCAAGATGTTTCAAAGATTCTTCTTGGGAAAGCATTTTTCAGAGTTGCTGTTTTTCAGAGCTGGTGTCGAGAGGCCTCAGCAGAGGCAGGTGGGAGAGTTAACGAGCAGAATTGATAATGACAGGTAGGAAAATTGATTGTCAGTCAAGATATCGTAGGAACATCAGCAGGGACATCTGTATGGGGAGATGGAGGATGGGAGGTTGGAACTGCTAGGAAGAGTAAACAGAGGTGGGCCATGGTTGGGGGGGAAATACTCCAGCTCCTGACATAGCACTACCTGAGACTGGGGGATGCCGCTCAGACACATCCTACTTTATGACTCCAGAAACCAGGGGGACTTTCTGATTTTATTACTTCTAGGCTACTTCTTACTTTCCAGCCTTAAATGGATTCAGGGCTTGTAAAACATCAGCCAACATTGCTAAGCCTGGCATTCTCTGCTCAGCCCCAGGATGAGCGTGTTATTCCAGTAACTTCACTTCCAGGTTTTCCATGACTGATAGCAAAGATAATCTTGTTCTGTAGCCTCTTTTTGTTGAACTTGAAAGAACCTGTGGTCCAAAACTCATTATACAAGGGAGGAAGTTCAATACCACGAGGGGAAAAGTGGTTTTGCCCGGTCTCAGAGGGATTTGGTGGAAAAGTCAGGACTAAAGCACTGGTCCTGATTCCATGTTCAAGATGTTTTCTATCACTGATGCTACCCAGGATGCCTACCCCATGTTTAATACTTCTGATTTATTGAATGGTCAGCTCATCAATGATTTACCCAATAAACCTCCTTCTGGCTCATCTTCAAATGATAGCTATACCTACCTCTAGGAAAACTGGATTTTAAATTCTTTGGATAAGCAGGTCAAAGTTGCTGATTGATGAAGAAAAGAGGCACTGAGTAAAGTAGGAGTCGGAAGACTTGAGCTCCATCCTGACTGACTTCTCCTGACTGTGGGACTTGGGATAAGATGTAGAATCATAGACCCCTGGAAGGTGTTTAATGGCTACTTAAGCCAGTCCCTCCTCCTTTCACACAAGTCTTCTGGTCCTGGAATGCCATGGGGGTCATTCCCATTGAGGGCAACTCCAGTTGTTGAAAAGGTCATTCTTGTGCCAACCCAAACTCATAAATTCCCCCAATATTACTTTTATGAACCTCAGTTTTCTTATTAGAAAATTAGAGTTTATAAACCAACCAACTCCGTCTCTCTTATGGGTACTAGTAATGTTTCATAACAAGATACAATTAAAGCAAAAAAGAAAAAAAGCCATGGTGATGTAGCAAAAAGTGGGCTGGAAATTACTGCTATTTACTGAGACACTAAAAGTGCCTTTGAGCTTCAATTCCCTGCTCTATCAAATAGAAATAGAAATATCTGCCCTTTTCTTTGTCAGGATTTTTGTTAGGATCCAACAAAAAATTATGAAAAATAGGAAACATGAAAGGACATTACATTTGGAACCAGAAAACTTACCTTCTGGGCCCTACCATTTAATGACTGTACGTTTACATAGAAATCCTTTAAAGTCTCTGAGTCTGTGTTTCCCTATTTGTAAGGTAGAGGTGGTAATACTTTTTTTTTCCACTTGAAAGTTTGTGAAAATCAGTAGAGATCATTGATTTATGATTGGTGCACTATCACTCTGGGTGCATGTGAGAGGTTATTGCTATTCCTGTGTGGGTGTCAGGGAGCCCATGCCTTCCTGCCACACCCCCTAACATGCCATGCTCTGCCAGGGACTCTCAGCCCTGGAGTCTCATATGATCAAGAGAGGGAGATCTTTGCTGGTGTCTGAATGCCATGAGCATCTCAGGTAAGCCTTGGGGGTGCTTGGGGCTGAATATTCCCTTGTCTTTTGAAGAACAAAAGGCAGTGTTCTATCCTGGCCCCATGTGTGATGAATTAAAAAGTATAGCATTGTCAGGTCAGGTTTTCCTCTGAGTCTCAGCCACAATCTTGCCTATTCATAATGAAGGCCTTTTAGCCAGCATTAGGCCAAGATTCAGACTCCAGCTCTTCTGCAGTCATTGGATTAAAAATGTCATAGCTGGAAGCAACCTTTGATCATCTAGTCATCCTCTTTGATTGTGTCGATGTGGATTCTAAGGCCCAAGGGAATTCTTGCCCCAGAATAGGTAGTAGGTAATGACGTAGCTAGGCCTAGAACTCAAGGTTCTGATATCTGAGTACAGTGCTCTGTGATTAACACCATACTGTTGTGTCTCAACAAATTTAGAAGGCCAACTATGTGTTAGACACCTGGGTCAGACTTTCTGAGTTGATCAATATGCAATCAAGTAACACTAGTCCAAGAAAGTCTCTATACCACACCTCTTTGTAGTTCTATCTCTCCAAAAGATTTCTTTGTGTAATTTAGGCCAAATTTCTAATTCTTTCAGCTTGTTTTAACTTCTCTAAAATGGGAACATTCATGTATTTATTT
>VMDR010006114.1:0-23557 GCA_007922815.1 Macrotus californicus
ATCTATTGGGGAGTGGAGTTAACCATACTGGATATTAGACATATTTTAAAGGTTCTACAATTAAATGTGTGGTATTGGCATATAAATAGACCAATAGAATAGAAAAATCTAAAAATAGGTGCAATTTAAAAGGAAATTTAATGTATGCTGAATTAAATCAGCGGAGAAAAGATGGTCTGGATAACCAGATCACCTGGATAACCAGATGGAAAAAGATAAAATTTGGTCAATTTTTTGCATTAAAAACTAGGATAAATTCTGATTGGATTAGAGACTTAAATGTTGAAAAAAGAGAGAGAGAAGGAAGAAAGAAACCACATAGGTACTAGAGGAAAGCATGGGTCAATTCTTTTGTACCATGGGAGTGGGAAAAAGTTTTAACCATGAATCTAGAGACCAGAGGAAATGATGAATAAATTTGCTTATAAAATTTTTTTACAAATAAATGTTTATGCAGTAAAATCACACCAAAAATAGTAAAAGACAAATAACAAGCTGAAAAATATTAACTTATGTCACAGACAACAGGTCAATATGCCTAATACATGAATAACTAAAAATAAAAAGAAATGATCTATAGAAAAATACAAAACTGGCATGGAAAAAGAAACACAAATGGCTCTTCATCAGATGAAACATGCTCAATAGAACTCACAGTGAGAGAAACATACATGAAAAGGACATTGAGATACCACTCCAAAAGTTTGACTCCTAGCAAGATTTAGGAAACAGACATTGTCATGCCTTGCTGGTGGGAGTGTGAAATGATATCATCTCTGTAGTGGGGAACTTGTCAATATCTATAAAAATCATGTATGTGTGTACCCTTTCACCTAGCCATCCAAGTTCTAGAAATCTAGCATGGAGACCCTCTGGCAAAAACAGAGGATATATGCACAAGGTAGCTATGTATAAGCACAAAGCTGCTCCTTGAAATATAACTTATTATATTATAAATAAATAACACATTTACACAGTTGAGACCTCGAAATGAATGTCAGTCCAAAAAGTATCCAGCCACAGACTATGAAAAATAGAGACGTGTATTGAAGAAGATGGAAGATACAAGAAAATTTGTACATAGGACAATTAATTACACTTCAGTCCCCTTCAAAGTAGCCACTTTGGGACCTCAGACAGCTCTCCCAGCGTCACTTCCACTGTTCAGAACACTCTGCAAAATCGTTTGTTGGAATCACCATCAGCTGCCTGGTCACATTTTTCTGAATCTCATTGATGGTCTGAAATCTCGTCCCGTTCAAAGGTGATTTTAGTTTTGGAAAAAGCCAGAAGTTGCAGGGCACCAAATCTGGTTCATTGGTAACGGTTTGAATCAAGTCACCAGCAACTGCAGCACAATGTTCCTTCTGCTCTGGTAGCAGAAGCCTCAGAACGTATTTTGCCACAACACATTTCATGCTAAGATCCTGTGTCAAGATCTCGGACACAGTAGTGTTTGGAATCCCTGGATCAGCTTCTAGTTCTCTCACTGTCAATTGCTGACCTTTGTTGACTGCAGCCTGTACATGTTCAACCTTCTCAGGTGTTCTGCTTGTTGCAGGCCTTCCAGAACGTGGATCACTTTCAACAGATTCTCAACCACCTTTGAAGTGTTTGTGCCACACTTTTATTTGTGCTGCTCTCATTGTCCCCAAAAGCCTTCTGAATCATCTGAATATTTTCCATGGAGGAATGTTCAAGCTTAACTCAAAATTTGATGTAGAATCGTTGCTCTACTTTGAATGCGACGGCCGCACAGTACACATGCTCACTCAGTGGCATCTACCGCCCCCACTGACTAGTGCAGTGAAGTCATCATTGTTCATGTGTGCGCATTCCAGTCCACTCTCCTTGGCTGCCAGGTTATATTGCTGTCCACATACCATTCTCATTATATTAACAATGGCTGGACTTTTTCCGGGCAAACCTTGCATGTATGCATATATATTCCTAATAGTATATATGTATAACCCTAAGATATATATACTCTTTGTCTTAGCCATTCTATTTCTAGAAATTTATCCCATACAAATAACTGAAGATATATTAAAATTTGACTACATGGACATTCATTCTAGTATTATTAATCACATTGAGCAATTAATAATCTCAGTGTTCAGCAAGGTGGTTGGTTAAGTGTGTGTACTGAACACAGAATAACTGGATAAATCCTCTGTCCAAGAAGTCTTCCCTAAGGTCACACATTTACACAGCTCACTCTCAGTGCTTTCCATGGCACTCACCACCTTATATCTCTCTTCTGAAGAATCTGTGTACGGATGTGTTTCCTCCTTAGGTTATAGCTTCCTCGATCCAGGGGACCATGTGTTGCCCATCTCCGTATCTATTCCGCACTAAGTCTCACCTTTGCCCCTCTATGCTGACCTGCACCTTACGTACACTAGGCCAAAAATAGCAAATAGATTTCAAGAGCAAAATTAGTCCTAATCATTTGATGATGTTTCTCGGAGAACTGTGTTGAGAATGATTCTGAGGCTGAGGGCAGGCTTAGTTAGAAACAGTGCCATAATCAATTCTATCTGTCATACACATGGGTTAGGAGAATGGAAGCCCATATGCCATGCCTTGTACGGGAAACCGCACTGGTCACACCGACCCTGAGTATTAATCATTCTAACAATGCATTGACTCACCTCGTAATCCCTGATCATGTAAAAACCAAACACACTCACAAATAACCACAGTACATAGCAGACTACGGGAAAGGCATTTAGGAATGAATATAAGTTACTGCAGCTTTTCTTCCAAAGGAAAGGATATTACAATTAGCTGGGGAGACCAGACTCAACTTTAAGGAGGACATATCTTGAATCAGGCTATGAAAGATGAATCAAATATTCAAATGTAAACAAGAAGAATCAGAAAGAAGGGCATTCAGGCAGGAGAACCAGTGTGAACAAATATATGAGGCAGGAAAGAATGAGTCAGTTGGACAGACTGGCTACCCAGCATTCCACTTCTTCCTAACTGAACCCCACATTTCTTTTAGATATCTGCCTCTCCCTCATGCATCAGGGAAGACTGACTCCTCTCCCAGTTCTAAGCCTGGCCCTGACTGGTCGAAGAGTAATTCCACTTCTGATGTCAGTGAGCTGTGTGGAAACAGCATGCATCCCATTTCTGGCTGATGAGATATGAGGGCAAGTTTTCTAGGAGGGCTTCTTGGAATAGTCTCCTTATGCCTTGGAATAAGAAAACCACAGGAAAGAGAGTATCTCTTTGTCTTCAAGAAGTTGCCATGTCTAGACATGATGCTTGGAGCTGCGGGAGCCAGTTGCTTCTGGCCTGACGTTGAATCCAATCCTAGGAATGGTGGAGCAGAGGGGTGGGGTCCTTGATGACATCACTGAACTATTAAGTCAGTTTTCCCTGTAGCCTACCCAATCTCTGGAATCCCTGTTATGTGACAGAATACGTTTCCTTTCTCTGAAAGTCAGTTTGGGTGTGTGATCAGGGCGGCTGAAAGCATTCTGAGTCATTAGAAAGTGGTGAGCAGTCCTGGATGGTTATGGGCGAAAGGTACCTGAAAGGAACGTGAGGAAGAGATGGCTGGGGAAATAGGCTGGGGCAGACCTCACAAGACCCTGCACACCAGGCCAAAGGATTTGTAAATAATGGGGAGCCACTGACAGTTTGGGTAGGTAATGGGGAGCAGACTCTCAGAACAGATGGGATAAATATTGGTGCAAATGCATGGTGTAGCTAGCAAAAGACCCAATGTGACTCAGACTTCTTTCTCTTGAGCAAAATATGCATCTTCTGAGCAGCATCTTAACCAGACTGGGAACAATATGGAAAGATGGAAAGGCTGTGGGCGTGAGTGATGATCAAGTTCTCCGGCATTGGTCTCAATGGTCACACTCACACACAAATGCTGCCCTTGGCTGCGGGCTCACCAGCATCATGTGTGAAAGCAAACAGTTGGTTCCTCCGCTTTCCTTGGCAATGGCAGTGCCCCAGTTGGAGCCCCATGTTTGTGCTGAACTCCAGGCGGCACAATTCTGATTTATAACTTTTTAAATCATTCTAAATGTGATTTCTTTCCATTGTAGAAAAATTGGAAAGTACATGTAACAAAAAGAAAATTAAAATACTTTTCAATCTATCTCCCAAAGATAAATAACATTTTGTTGTATCCATTGCAAACTTTATATCTCTCTATGCATATACATTCAGTAAACAAAATGATATCATTATATATATCTATATATGTTTTTTTATCATCTTCTTTTTTTACTCAGCAATATATTGTGAAAGACTTCTCATGTCAATAAATATCTTTCTATGACATTATTTTTAATGGCTCCATGAGTTTTATTCTAAGAAAATAGTACCGTTTACTTGGCCAGTGCCCATGGTTGACTCTTCATATAATGTTCAATGATGCCGCTGCAGTAACATCCGTATGTATATATACCACACAATTTATGTGCACTGTCCAGTTATTCTCTTAGAATAAAGTCTCGGAAGGAAAGTTGCTAAACAAGCGTAGACTAACATAAAAAAATAAAGTAAAAAAATCATTTCCAATTCTCTTCTTTTTCTTAGATTTTGTTTTTAAGAGAGGAGAAGGGAGCGAGAAAGAGAAGGAGAGAAACACCGATGTGAGAGAGAAACATCAGTCATCCCAACTGGGGACCAAGCCTGCAATCCAGGCATTTGCTCTGACCAGGAATCAAACCGGCGAACTTTTGCTTTGCAGGAGATGCCCAACCAATCAAGCCACACTGGTCAGGGCTCAAATTCTCTTCTTAACAAAATATATAAATAAGTGAAAGTGTCCCCTCCATGTAAGTCCTCCAATCTACATTTTTCATATTTTTTAAGTATTTATTTAAAATCTATTTAGGTCTGTCTAGGTGTACAAATAGACCTATTTATATTATTCAATAGGTATATGTCTATATATGTGCAAAGTGCATATTTATTAGATAATTTATTTTTTACAAAACGATAGTTCTGCTGGGCTCATATGAAGATTCGTGAGTAGCGCACATCACCTTGACTTACCAACACTCTCGTCTTCCTCCTGAAAGTGGATGAGATTTCACACCTTCAAAGCTGGGCACCCAACCCAACTGATGCCTACAGGGATAGCAAAACAGGCAATTAAAATTAGTGCCAGAGGCAGGTGACTTCAAACACCTGTAGTTCACTGCACTTCTATTGTGAATTGCTCTCTAAAACAGGGGTGTCAAACTCATTTTCCCCCAGGGGCTACGTCAGTTTTGTGGTTGCCTTCAAAGGGCCAAATGTAATTTCAACTCCTTAACAGTTAAGGAGCAGTTACATTTATACAGTCCTAAAATTATTTCGGCCCTTTGAAGGCAACCACGAGGCTGATGTGGCTCCCGGGGAAAATGAGTTTGACACCCCTGCTCTAAAACCTTTCAGTTTTCTTGTTCTTCTCACCTAAGAACGATGGGGTGCCACCCCGCCCCTTTCCTCATGTCACTATGATACACAGACACACGTAGTGACCAATGACTTGGCCGTACTTTTGACTTTTTCAGTGTTGCCGTCCGCCTTCTCTGGTTCTCCGTTGTGCAGCCTGTCAAATGGGACTGCGAGGTGTGATGTAGTGTGATGGAAATTTGGGTTCCAGTTCCACAATAACAATGGGCAAATAGCACTCTGAGAGGCCAGCCTGGGGTGGCAGAGTCAAGCCAAAGCAGTGTTCTAGAGTCACAAGTGACAATGCCAAGAGTGGAGTCAGGCAGCGTCCACGTCAATGCAGAGGTGAGGCAGGGAATGAGCACTGGAGGATTGGCATGGCCAAACAAATCATCCCTCTGGGTTGTGATTCTTGGCATGAGGCCCCTTTGTGGAGCCAAGCACACAGCTCCCTGATTATTCTGTGGAATATCTTAAAGGCACCATCCACCACTTGCTAAGGGTCAAACCAACCGCCTGCAAGCTGAGCCAGAACATGAGAGTCACTTTGCACAATAGTTAGCACCTAGAAATGAAATCACGGAGTGCACACATATTCATAATATGCAACCACATTCATTTAAAAATACTTACTGAATGTTTACCATATTTAAATCCTGTGCCAGGCTCTGAGGATTCAGAGGTGAATAGGCATAGTCTCTGCCCCCAGGGAAGTAACATTCTAGTGAGACTGAGACACACACACAGACTGTTTCAGTAGATTGTGTCGGTCACAACAATAGGGGGCCAGAAATATTGTCCTGGAATACTTCTGGGTAGTAGCACATGAAAGACTACATGGGGGAAGTGGCATTCAGGCAAAGAACTTCAAATATGCAGAAGTGAATTAGATAAAGAGAGAGTGGCACAAGCCTGTTCAGGTAGAGGTGGCAGCTCAAACAAAAGTGAGAGCTTAGTAGATTATGTCAGGAACTCCTTGGAATTTGGAGTGATCAAAGCAGAGGGAGCGAGGGGGAAGGCAGGGTGGATGGTGATAGCTAAAGCCAGAGAGGTGACCAAGGGCCATGCAGGACCTGGTAGACCATGCAAAGGAGTGTGGACCTCATCACAAGGCTAGGGGAGCCACTGGAATGTTTTCAGCAGAAAGATGGCCAGACTGACACTTGAGAGAGATCATCGTGGCAAATGGATTGGAGAGAGCAAAGCTGGAAGATTTTCTTTTTCTACTTATCACATGTTCTTTATTCATTGACATTTGTTGAATGCCTTCTGAGTATCAGACCCTGTATTAGGCACTAGAGGTAGAAAGAATAGGACATTCACCTTGCTAGGAAGTGATTGACCAGCCTGGGCAGCTATGGGCTTGTGTGATGATTTGTTCAGAATGCGTGTCATTAGAACTTAAGCACAGTGCATTCTCTAGGAAAAGCACCACAAAACTACCCCCTTAGCTTTGGTTTCTAGAAGAAGGCAGCACTCCCATCCCCCTTAATCCAATTAAAGCAGCTCTCTGTGGCTGTGAGCGCCAGCCTGGCCATGCAGAAAGCTCCTGGCCATGGATGATGTCCCACTCTTCGAGCTCGGCCGGGGCTGTTGGGTCCTTGTTCCTCCCCTGAGTCGTTTCCATGGGCTGCTGGCCATACTCTGAAAAATGCACAGGTTGCCAAACTGTCAGCAAAAGCTTTAATGAATGGTTCTAATTACATTCAAGTAGCAGAGCCCACTGCCATTTTAATCAAATCTGGGCCTGGCAAGCTCTTTGGCGGGAATACAAGAGAAAGCCTCCTGAAAATCCTGCCAAAACACTAATCACCTTTTATCCGAAATTTGCCTGATGGAGGCCTGGATGTAAAATGCTTGGGGAAGGAAGAAAAAACCCAACAACAACAACGGTTTGGATATTTTAAGGAGCTTATTTTGGGGCTTACCATAAATTATTACATGTGGGGAGGGGAGAAAATTCCAAATGAGGAGTTGCCTGGTGACTTCCCTTCAGGAACACAGTCCTCCGGGAGGGGCAGGGGCAAGCTCCCACAGGGCCTGAGACAGGCCTGCTCAGCCAGGTCCAAACTCACCTTACACACTGACAGAGAGAGGACTTCGTGGCCTTGTCCAAGACCTTGTCAGAATCCAGCTCTGGGATGCAAAAGACCTCTAGTCTGCTCTGCGTCCCTGTGCCATCTCAAAAACCTCTACCTTGTCACTAGCTGGAGTTCTTCCAAACTGAACCAGGGTGATGATCAATAACTTTAAAACTACCACCACCAACAAAAAGATGGCTTTCATATTAACTACTGCGATTCTCAAAAGCTAAAAGGAGAGAGCTTCTGCTGCTGAGTTACTTGAGGCAAGGACTCAGGCAACGGAGAAATTAAAACCCAGACAACGGGCAACTATATTCTAGCCAGGGTGAAACAGAAAGGAGAGGTTTGATGACAAGCCAGGTTCCTCTCCCCTGGGGCAGAACAAGAGGAGAAGGGTTCGGATTGCAGCAGGAGGGAGTTCTTTACAAATGAAAAAAAAGAGTTTCCTAACAATGAGGAGAGATAGTGAACAGGGAACAGAGACAAAGGGTAAAACCTCCCTCACACCTAGACTCTACCACTGGAATGATGCACGGAAAGGGGTTTCCACACACCATCCCATCGCCCTCAGGTGACAAAAGGCAGGTCTCCAACTCTTAATTCTAATACCTTAAATACCTCAGGCGGTAGTTACCTTGTTAGATGAGTTTTTTTTTTTCTAAGTATGAACAATTTAGAATCTCTTTTCCACAGCGTTATATCTTGTACCCTATAATGAATCCTCCAAGATCCTTGGGATACAAGGGAGTCTGGAATCCCCCACAGTGTTTGGCTCATGAATTTGAAGCTCTGTTTCCAAATCCAGTCTCTGCCATTGACTAGTTATATGACCTGAGCCTCAGGTTTTTGTTACTTATAAAATGAGAATTAAAGTACTTGATCTGCCCACACTACAGAATACTTGCAAGGATTAGGTATGATCATGTATATAAAAATGCATTGCAAACATAAAAGCCTTTTACAAATATTTGCTCATTAAAATTTTTTTAAATATAAAAGTGGCTATAGAAGAAAGTGGTCTGAAGATTTGAAGTTGAGTCTCAAATGTCACTTGTTCACTGGCCGCACGAATTCCTGCTTTTGTTTCCTCACCTGTATAAATGGGAGCAGTACCGCCTCATAGAGCTGTTGAGAGAACTGGATATGGTAATGAAAGTGAAAGCACTATGAACAATTTGACAATAGATAAATTTAATGACACCAACACATGCTTACTGTGGGACCTAAATGATCATGGTTGGATCCTGGAGATATGCCAAGATTGAAAGATTGCTCAAAGCCTGCAGTTTAATTTGAGGAGAACAAGCATTTCATCGGACATGGGGTTCCAACAGGATGAATGCCTATCCAAGCAAAATTTCACTGACCCCATTCAGGGGGTGGAGTCTAGTTCCAGCTACTACACTGCTAGACAACCAGGTTTGGTGTCCTGGCTTCCAGAAGACAGAGTATCTTCCAAAGCATAAAGTATAATTCCTCCAGGGCTTAGGGAAGGACATGTGGTAAGCAAGCTGTCAATGGACTGACAACATTTTTTTACTCCTTATCTGTGAAATATCTTAAGGTGATGAAATAAGCCTCCCTTTTATTTTTTAAAAACTTGGACTTCGAAAAAATGTCCACAAGATAGAAATATGGCCCCAAAACCAAAGAGGAATATAAAAGTATGGTGGCGACACTTAAGAACAGTATCAGTAGACCCGAACCCTTGAGGTATTGAGTGTTCTCCAACAAGGACCTATAGTAAGGAAAGACAGAAAGGCAGATGGGAAGAGGAACTTTCAAGAACAGAGTCAGGAATACAGAGACCAAAAGAAGCTGAGAGAGAAAATTAAAAAGAAGGAGGAGAAGGGGAGGAGGTGAAGGGGGAGAAGAAGAGGAAGAAGAAAAAGAAGAGGAAGAAAGGAAAGCTTTCAACAAGCTCAGAGAAAAAATAAGGTGCTTTCCAAGAGTGAGAGCAGCAGTTACCAACGTGATTTCCTGAACATTAATTCTGTGGAATGTTGTTAAACGATATAACAAGAAAAGGCACAACTCCAACCCTTTACTCTTTTAGAATTGTTGGGTTGTACAATTGATGAATGAAGTCCCTTTATTGAGGGACTTCTCAGAGACTTTAATAGCTAATGTACACTGAACTTCTCTAAAAAGATACAGTGAGTGTATTTCCCAGACTTATTTGACCACAGGATTTTTTTTTCATAAGCATCTTTCAGAAATAGCTCTCCAAAGAACAGCTTCGTTTATTACAGAACACTGGCTTAAAAGATCCAAAAGATAATAGTATGATTCCAGACCAAAAAAGCCTCTGGAACTTTAGAAATTCTGCCATTCCATGAATGCACTCATTTATTCATTCAACAACTGTTTATCAGGCCCAATCTTAGACCCCGAGAATATAGTGATGAACAAGACAGATGTGACCTTTGCTCCCATGGAGGGTCTATTTTACTGAGGATAGAAAGGAGAGGAAAAACATAAGCAGGTAAACAAATAAAATAGACAAGATTGTGGTAGGCTCAATAACAGCCCCTAATGATTTCCACTCTAATTCCGGGAACCCATGCATGTTACCCTAGATGGCAAAAGGGACTGTGCCCATGTGATTGAGTTAAGGATTTTGAGATGTAGAGATTAGCCTGGATTACGCAAGTGAGCCCTGAAAGTAAACACAAGTCTCCAGACAAGAGGGATAAAGGAATTTCAGATGGAAGAGCAGGTGATGGGGTGTTGGAAGCAGAGAGACACAAGACTATGTGATGCGGGAACATGAATCAAGGAAGCTAGGCAGTGGAGAAAGGCAAGGAGCGGATTCTCCCCTACAGCCTCCAGTAGGATCTAGCCCTGCTGACCTCCCCTGACTCATTTCAGACTTCTGATGTCCAGAACTGTAAGAGAATAAACATACGTGGTTTTAAACCACTAAGTTTGTGGTGCTTTCTTATGGTGATGACAGGAAATGAATACGAAGGTTACATTAGCTGATGCTAAGTTTGACTAAGAAAATACAAGTGTGCCTGATTGGGTGACTGGCTGGGGTTGGGGACAGGCTTCTGCTTCCAACCAGGTGGTCAGGGCAGGCTGCTCTGCAGGGGTGTTGGTTGACAGTGTGCTCAGGACAGGGCGGGCCAGCTTCTCTGCTGCCTTGTCCTCTCCTGCCAGGAAAGGGGGCTCCCTGGCCCTGCACAGTTTACCACTGTTGATACAAAGAATAAAGACTCAGGTCATGTCAAGGGATGGATTTGTGGAAAGGATACATGAGGAGGTAAAGAAGTCAAGACCCTCACCCTGGGACAAGTTCCAAAGAAATGGAAGGAAAATAGCCTCCCAGCTGGACTCCCAGACAAAAGAGGAATTTCTTTGTAGACTCCTGGAACAGAATTGTTCAGAAATGGGAAGTTGCTCAGAATCGCAGTGCCCGACACCGTTAATAACAGAAATAGAAAATCCTTAGCTTATGCCTCCCCATTTAGATGACGTTTTTCTCTGTCTCTGCTTCTTTCCATATGTCTTTCTACCTTGGCTCCAAATATCAATGGCTAAATATGCTAAACTCGTTCATTAAATGCCCCAAGAGAAAAAATTGGATTTGTCCGATTCTTTACCATCATCCCTCATTTGCAACTGGCTGTCTGTGGGTCAAGCGCTCATCCCTGGTCCAAGCAGCTATGGCCAGAGTAGCCAGGTTGCTTGGTCAGTAGCGCATGCTGAACTGCCCAGGACCACAGCAGAGAGGAGGGAGGTCAGGCCTGGGGCTTCCTACCAAAGACGCTGTGGGTGGGACTGGAGCGCAGCACAAGGACTCATCTCAGTAAGTCCAGATTCCTGGAGAGTGAGGCCTGTTTCCCTTCTATGTTATCTCAACAGCGTCTCAGTGCTATTCTTAAAGAAAGAAAACACAAATAATGCAAAATCACAGTACCAAAACTTACACACATTTTGTGGCATTTGAGGTATTCAAGCAGGTGTGTTACTAAGATGATACAGAGGGGATTTCTTGGCTCTGGCATCTGACCCCACCACCACTTCTCGAGCTGTCAGATATGTGGGAGGATCATCTGAATGTGTACATGGTAGATGCAAGGGCAGCTGGTCCAGATGACCTCTAGGTTGACCCCTGCTAAAAAGCATACTTCTCTGACATTTCAGACCAATTCCTGTGGGACAGAGCAGGAACAGAGCAAGGAGGAACCAGAGGTCAAGAAAAAGCAAGAGAGGCTAGTTCTTCTTCCTTCACCAGAGCCCAGAGTTGAACGCAGCAGATGTTTCAAAGGGTCAGGGAGAGCAGACCCTCTTCCCTTCAGCAGAACCTTGGGGATAGGAGGAAAATTCCTATTGGGTCTTGAATGCCTTGAAAGATGAGAAGGCAGGACTCAATTTTAGGGACCTCACGTATGAAGATCCTTTCAATATGTCATCTTTTTAAATCCTTACAATGGACCATAGTGATAAGGAGATCCTTATTAGCCCATTTCCCTGATGAGGAAATGGAGAGTTGTGGAGGTGAACATCCAGGATGCCCAGAGGTCACTGATCTCTCTCTTAAAGCATCACCCCACCTGGGCAGCCAACCCTGCAATGAGCTTCCGATCCCGCCTCCTTTCTGCCAGCTCCCTGCCTCTCCCATCATCCCCACAGCTCTGTGAGAGTGGACCTTCTGCATCTAATGATCACTATAGTGCTGCAGAGAACCCTAGAACATGGACAAGATCAGACTTGGGACAGATAACTACCAGCCACAGCTCAGAGAGGAGGAAGAAGAGGGAGCCCAGGCTCCAAGGCTTAGCACAGAGAGCCCTTGTGAAAGCCACTCCACCTCCCAGCCGCTGCGTGCTCAACTGCAACTTACCACCGACCTCCCATGTTACAGGGCCAAGGGCAGGAGTAGCGCGAAGACAGTTTGTGAAAGTGCTTTGCATTCATTATCGTAGCCAGAAAAAAAGGTTACCTGGCCAGTCTAGACTATTTCTCCAGGAAGCTGAATTCTCTCATCTACTCATTCACTGTCCCAGGTGACTCACGGCTCTCTCGCTTCCAATTCTAGCTGCAATCAGCACTACTGTAAGGTAGAGGTTTTTCTCGGAGCATCTTTATAGCCTCATCAGCCCAACAAATCATAACTGAATGAATGGTTGTGTGACATTTTCATTCTATACATATTTTCATGTAAACCACTATATTCCTCACAAAACCCTAATGGTCATCATAATCCTATTAAGTGAGCACTAACTATGGGCCAACCACTGCTATTAGCACCTCTGAGTGCATTATCTCATTTTATCATCACAACTCAATAAGGCAGGTGTGCTACTATTATCTCCCTATTCCAGATGGGGAAGCTGGAGCACAGAGAAGTCAGAGAACTTGCCCAAGGCCACACAGTAAAGAAGTAGTGGAGTTGGGATACACTCCCAGGGTGGCTGGCACCAAAGACTACGCTTTTTCCAACGTGCTCACATCTATTTCGTTTTACTTAACATATATCATGTCATTCAACCATCACCACAGCTCCACGAGGCAGGTAATTCCATTACACTACAAAGGAGCAGTAAAGCGATTGCTATGAATCTTCATAGTAACAGAGTGGAATTCATACCAGGTCTTCTAAGTCTGGTTCTTTTTTCATCACACATACCTGCTGATTAAAAAAAAAAAAGGTAAAAACAAGCTCTTTTCAAGGTGCTCTGGAGATAATTGAGATAACAAAGGGCAAGTGGTTTGATTTTCTTTGGAAGAAAGGTTCTTGAGAAATTTAACATTTGATTATTGTTCCTGCGTTTTCAGAGAGGAGCAGCAGTGTGGGGGTAATGCCAAATATCAATCAGCCGACGAACAAATCAGTCATCTTCTGGGTAAGTGCGCGCATCAAATTAGCATTTTAGGAGTGAGGCGGAGAATGAGATTTCTAATAAGTCTCTCTCCAAAATCAAACGCCAGTCTTCAGGGACTCACTTTCGATACTTCTGACATCCAACATTCATAGGACTTTCACGAGAAAGTTAGTAATCCTGCAGCTCTCCCAGGCAATTAGCATCTCTGCTTCGAAATTGCAACAATAATAATTCTCAAGAAAGCAGTAAATTCTACTTCCTTATTTTCCAATTTCACATACCCCACAGTGGTCAGATGTGGGACGTTGTTGATTTCTAAAGAAATCACTAGTTTTACCCAGTGGAATTTTTTTTGCAAGGGTGGAAACTCATAAAAGGTGAATATTTAGTCAAGTAAATAAGCCATCACTCACTGCAGGTATGAGAAAGCAGGGCATAATCTTTTACCTTGCATGCTTTGGGATGACCTACAAGCATGGAAGGACATGTGGTAAAGCAACAGAGGTCTTCTTTTCCTTGTCAATTCTACTTTTACTCTTCTGCTGAGATTAGTGTCAAAATTCTAATCGTTTTTATGGTCCTCAATAGCTTTATTGAGGTCTAATTGACACAATATTGTGTAAAGTGAGGCGTACAATGTAATGATTTGATGCGCATATATGCGCAAAATGATTACAATAATAAGGTTAGTTAACACATTCTTTACTTCACATAATAAATTGTGTGTGTGGTGAGAACAGTTAACATCGACTCTCTTAGCAGCTTTCAGGTAATACATAATGGAGAATTGTTAACTACAGTCACTACGCTGAATATTAGATCCCAGCACTCTCCTTTCAAAACTGAAAGTTTGCCCTGTTTGACTCACCTCTCATTTCCCTCACCCCGGCACCTGGCAGCTATCATTCTACATTCTGTTTCTGTGAGTTCAGTTTTTTCAGATTCTACACGTAAATGAGATCATGGAGCATTTGCCTTTCTTTCTCTGACTTATTTCACTTAGCATAATGCCAGTAGAGGTCATTTTGGAGTGTGGGTCCCAGCTCTGACACTTACTAGCTCTGTACTTTTAGGCAAGATGATCTCTCTGACCCTTAAGCCTCAGGTACCTTACCTGTAAAATGGGGACAGTGATAATGTCAACTGGGTCATAGTCAGCGCTGATTGAGCAGCTACCATCCATCAGATACTAGTAGAAAGCTGAAGATACAGCATATCACAGGACAGACAAGGCCCTTGACCCTGTGAAACTTGTGTAACAGAGGTACTCAATAAATTGTAACTATAACATATAAATATTATTGATTTTTGTGTTGATTGGAATTTGATCCTCTCTTTTTACAGTTATTTCAATAAAAATTATTTTCTTTTTCATACTTGGAAATTTTTTTTTACTGTTGTTAAATATAATGGTGTATGAATTTCTGTATAGACAAAACATAAAATAAAATAAATAAAAGATGAAATTTGCTAGGCAGGCCAGGCCTGGCAATGTCCTACAGATCTGAGAATCCTGGAGAGATACAAGTTTTCTTAGAACAATCTCTGAAGACCAAATCTTCATCCGATTGTCTTTTCTGACAGCCCCTCCGTGGGGTGGAATCCACTGCCTGTGCAGCCTCCCGTAGACAGACCCACCTGAGGACTTCTTGTTGGGACTCAAGAAGGCTCCTCTGTCTCTGAGCAGTTTTTTCTGGAAGCCCCTACATGGCTCCAGGACCTCCTTCTGAAACTCTGCCTGCCACCTCAGTGCAGTCTTTACTGCTGGAGGCAAAGCTTCGAAACAAAGCACACAGGGATGAAGATCTGACCCCCCCAATTCACCTCTGCTTTTATTTTTTAACAAAGATAGTCCTAATTAATCTTCTTTTTTTCCAAAATGGGTAACCATTCTAACACTTTATAACATTTTTTAAAAAGGGGATAAACATTCCTAGAAATTCAGAACAATAAAATATTAGAGATGGAGGGACATTCGAGCCAATGAATCTACCCCCTTTTGTTCAGAGCTGAGGGAAAGGGGCTTCGGAGAGGGGAAGGTCCTAGAACTAATACATGGAAAACCTGGGACCATGAACCAGGTCCTCTGACTCTCAATCTAGTGCTCCCTTCCACGCCTTTATCAATTTACAACCTGGAGCAGGAAATCTGACTATCCTTCTAATCTCCTCCCAACTTGCACAGCCACAAAAATAGATACAATCTGGAAGCCCAGCCATGCCAAATATTGTGGCAGACTTCCCAGCCTCCCTCTCCTCCCCCAGCTGATGGGAAGCTGAGGCTCCATAACGCTCTTGCTAGAAATATAAAAATTATTTCTCCTTTATTTTTCCTTAGATCTAAATCCCACTGCCCAACCAGGTTCAATGACCACTCAGGATACTCGATCCAGAGAAGAAGGATCGGACAGGTCATCAGATAAACAGAGTTCCCTATTTTAGATTCCACAAATTTGAAAATAAGACACAATTGTGAATATTTGTATTCTAAAAAAAGACCCAGACCAGTGATGAAGAAAAACATGAAGACTTCAGGGGAAACCTCTGTGGCTTTGTGAGGTCTTTCTACAAGGAGGAAATGCTGAAAAGAGAGACAGTAAAAAAGGCTGGATTTATTAAAAGACTAATTTCCAACTGGTGGCTGGACCCTATGAAAGAAGTATCATAGAAATAAAAGACAAGAGCATTTGAACATGGAAGTTGAATTCAAGAAATTGTTTTTCTTTGTGCTGATACTTGGCAGCATACTGGAAAGAATATATGGAGACATACACACAAGGATGCTCATTGCAGCATTATTTGTAATAGAAAGAAATGGAAATAATCTAAATCTCCTTCCATAGGAGACTGGTTAGACTCCTATGGAAGTCTATGCAGTGCATCTATGCTATGGAATATCATACAGCTGTTTAAAAACAAGTGGTTAAACTCTGTGTCCCGACAAGAATGGTGTCCAACATATATTAAGATCCTGAGTAGTTAAAAAAAAAAAGGGCAAGTCAAAGTATTACATAATATGATCCCATTAGATCTAATAGAAAATGTATACATTTGTATACATACAGAAAATTCTAGGAGAATATGCAAGAAAATTAATTTCTGGGAACTGTTAATAGGAAGAGAAGGAGAGTTAAAAGCTTTTATTTGTTGCCTTTCATCATTCTGATGTGAAGGTTTTACCATGAGAATATATTACTTCTAATATATTTTTTAAAAACCACAAAAATGGAATTTTTAAAGAAACACAAAAATCACCCAGGACTTTTGTCGCAAAATGTATTAATAAATATTTTTAAACATAAACAATGTATATAAGAAAAATGGCCAAGAGGTCTTCACCAAAAAAATCCCTTTTCTTCCTTCTCGAAGACTTCAGTCCTTGGGGGAAACTTTATCCCCCTCCCTCCCTGCCACCACCTCCTGTACCGCTGACACCTCGGGACACTCCTCAGTCACAGGCCCCAGATTCATCCTACACCGGCCACCGGCCTTTGGCGACTTGTGGAGCCCCATTATGATGCCTGAAGCTAGAACTTGGAACTTCCTTCCTCTGGTCCCTGCCCAGAAAACTGTGATCACACGGACTTGGCACAGATGCCCCAGCGTGTCCAACGAAACCATCTTAACTCTCCTTTTGGTAAAAAGTACAGATCAGGGAGTTTCCTTCATGGACGCCAGTGAGCTGCTTCAAGACACTTGCCCAAGTCTCTGCGCTATATTTGTGAAATTGCGTAGAGAAAAGCGGACTGGAGGGCTCAGGGGCTGTCGCTCCACCTTTAAGTCTGTTGACAAAGTATAGTTACCAATTATGGAGGTGTGAAAGTTCTGCAAAAGGGTCCAGATTTGGGCCCTTTCTCGCTCAACCTAGGTATCAATGTTTTGCAAGAAGAATGGAAAGCGATGTTTTCAGTATTCACTAACTTTTCACTTACTACCCCGATTTCCTTTCTCTCCCACTTTACGAAAGCATTCCAGTCTCTGAACTTGAAAGGGTCCGAATAGGATCATTTCTTTTATGTTAACAACTTGCTTATTTACATATTGTGTGATTCTATTTACATACATGATCTTCTGAAAAAGGCAAAGCTGTAGCAATAGGGAACAAGGGTTGGGGGGCAGTGGGGGTGGGCTGAAAAAGGGAAACCTGAGTGAATATATTTCGAAGGTGAAACTATTTTGTGTCATGATTGTGGTAGTGAATACATGTCTCTAAGCCTTTCAAAACCATAAAATTATACACCATAAATGCAAAAATTTTACTGTCTGTAAACTTAAAAATAAATCCCCAAAACCTTACCTTGTCATCCTAATATCTAAAATAATAACAACAGTAGTTATAAATAATAATACAACATACAAAAATGAATGCTTGCTCCTCGGTTCAGCAGCTTATACTAAAAACGGGAAATTTCCCTTGTTTCTTCAGAGTGAGAGTTAAAATATCTGGATGGACACACTCCTCCTATCTTCTCTGGGCTCTGCCTGCCTTCCCAATTCCATCTCCAGTCACTGCTCTTCCCTCTCATTTCTCATTCCCAGTCCTAAGTATAACAGGTTGTCTCTTTCTTTTGTGCCTTTGTGCAAACACTTAACTGATGATGCCTTAGCCCTACCATCCTCCTACACCAACCTTGAAAACCCTTCAGCCTTCCAAAACCAGCTCCACCATCGTCAGCTTTTCGGAAAGACTTCCCCGACCCCCTATAGAAATGACACTTATTCTTATTGCCATTCTCGTGATGCTGGACTGTGATTACGTGCCAATATGTCGTGTACCCCATTAAACTGAGCTCCTAAAGGATGGACACTGGGTCTTCTCATTCATTTCTGAATCCCCAGAACTCAGCACAGTTTGGGTACCTAACCAAGTTGGTATATAATCAATACATATATGTAGGCTTATACAATTTTAAATGGCTGTGTTTTTTTTTCTGATTGGGCAAACTAATTCAGTGTTTAAAGAAGGGCACATTTTTTCCTCCAAAACTTTTTCCTAACAATGTGTTTTCCTTTTTCTGACATTTTGTACGACTTGGGAGCAACTTCATGCAAAAGCCACCAGCAGCAATCCATTTTATAGTGCATTTTGCAAGAAGCATTCTCAGTATCTCACGTTAGCCCATTTTCCTCTAGTTTTCAGGTACTGCTGTCAATAATAGGCTTGTGACACCTTTGTGCAGTGCACGATTCCGAATTCTTCCCTGCAGTCCCTTCCACTTAAGATAAGAAGTCTGCAGTGCACTTGACTTCAGCTGGGGCTTATCTGGATGCATCCGAAAGCAAAGGGAGAAATTTTGGCAGGCCACACAGACTCTTTGAAAGGACTGTGATGCATTGCGGCAGGAATCTTAGACTATTGCTTACAGTAACACCCATGTGCCTTCCTCAAGTGCTAAGGGATCTGAAGGATTTGGAGGGAAGGATTTCCCACCCCTGTAGGCTGTGTTCACCCAAGCCAATCTCATTCCCTGGCTCTGGTAATGGAATAGGTCAAAGACATCTGGCTGTTTCAGGCTGGGATTTGGGCGATGGCTGGGATGAGCCCTTGCCTCTGGTGAGATGGCAGCAAGTTGGGTCTGCAAGGAGAGCTGCCAGCCTTGTCATCCTTGCCTGAGTCAAGACCAGTCAAGGGTCTGATTGGAGCTGGGGGTGCAGTCGGAGCCATTAGAGTTCTATGAGAATGTGAGTCATGACAAGGTCAAGGCCAAGGGCTTGGTAACATGGCCCAGAAGCCTTGGCAACACCAATCACTAACACAATATCTTAGAAGAAGGGTGGTGTCATCTCTCTAATCTTCAGTTTCCCTACTTGTCAAAGATTGAACTGGTGATTTCTAAAGCTCCCTTCCCAACTCCAGCTTAGGTAAAATGGCTTGGTCACAAACAAGGCCAGGCTGGAGCCAAGGGCAATGCAGCTGAGTTCATGCTGAGCTAGGGCTTCAGGCTGAGCTATAGAGGACACAAGGTAAGAGCAGCCCCCAGGATTCCTGGAGGACTCCAGAGGCTCCCAGCAGGCCCTGGGGAAGCTGTCTCCTAGACTGGCCAGATTTTCCAGGCCCACAGACAAGCTATTTGCTCAGAGGATATTTGACCTTTGGCAATCCCTCAGGGCCCAGCATCCTGAGGTGGACATTTCTTAGCCCGGCTTCCTCACTCCCATGCTGGCCTCGGGTTTGGCACAACCTCACCAACCCCCTCCCGCACCCCCCCCCGCCCACTTTCTTTTAAGCACCCTCCCTCCTGTTCCTCATCTACCTGCAATGTATACTTCATTAGGAAGCAGCATATTTGGGGGAAATTCAGCCACTTGAGAGTCTGAAGCTCTGGATTTGGGTCTCAGCCCTGACAATTATGTACTTATATGACATGGGGTAGATTATTTTTCCCTACCTCTACCTCAGTGTTCTTTGTCTATGAAATGGAAGTTATATCACCCACCTCCAGTGATGTTTCCATGATTCAAATCAAATCACTAAATAGCTGTGCTCTGTCAACTGAAACACTTGATAAACCTAAGCCATTAGTTACATCAAATTATTTTGGGAAGTCATTGGGGTCTAAATGATGCATAAATAAAAACAGAGCTGGAAAGAAAGCCTCTCTACACCCTAAGCAGACTCGCTGTCTCCTATCTGTCATCTGGCGGTCCTCCCCAACCCTCCCTCCCAGCCTTCCGGGCTTGGCTGTGGGGCCAGCCAGCCGCTAACAGGACGGCTCACTGCTCAAACCAGACAGTCCCCAGGGCTGGAGGCTTGTGCCTGTCAGCCCATCAGCTGGCACATTGACAGACAAGGAATCTGGCCAATAACTGTCTAATCAGGATGGTACCAATTCTCAAACCTGGCAATTCAGCATAGTGATTCCAAAGGAGCAGCAGACTATACTAAAAGCCAGAGCTCCATAGAACTCTGGGCCACACACCTTGGAACTTCAGGGCCACGGGGTATTATGGGAGGGTGGAGGATCTGGAAAAATACATACCTGCATTCCATGGGCAGGAGACATTGTGTAGCAATGGAAAATGTCTAAACTTTCCCCAAACGCTGAAATACCAAGCTCTGCAGTTTACTGTCTTTATATCCTTGGCCAGATCACTTAATGTCTCATCATACAGTGGGTACAAAAATAATAATAATTAATAATAATAATAATAATAATAATATAATTCTAACAGCTAATACTGTATGCCAGGCACTGTTCCATGTCCTCTGTGGTTGTAACACATGAAACCTACTTCTTAAGATTCTTCTGAGGCAACTGCATAAAGGACCTGATAGGCTAATAGGCACTGGACAAGAATGTGCTTTTTCTCTGTGCCCTTATGTCCCATAAAATCTGACTGCTCTGGTGTGGCCATATCTTTATCCTTTATCCACTTATCAGCTGTGTAGCCTTGGCAAGTTACTTAACCGTTCTAAGCCTCACTTTTTGTCATAAGGTAAAATGATGTGTGGTGACGTCACAGTGCTGTGGGATGAAATGAGGTAAAGACAAAGTACTGAGTGCGATGGGTAGCTCATAGCAAATTCCTAATGAGTACTAGTGGCTTTAATGATTAGTTATCATCCCTCATAGTGGTGTCACATTTTTCCCCTTATGAAGCACCTCTACACCCCTTAACTCATTGAATTGATATTCTGACACAGACAAAGCAAGAATTATGATTTCCCTTGGACAAACACAGAAATGGAGGCTCAGAATGGTGCAGCGACTTCATTTAGGTCACATGGTGAATGAGAAGTGAAGATAAAACTTGACCCCAGGTCTTCCTCTCCCAGGCCCAGTGCTTTTTCCCTTTTGAGCAGCTGCTGAGAGTCCTAGGGAACTGTTGGAGTCAACCCCCTCAAGCTGCCCCTGTGGCCTGGAAGGGAGTCCCGTTCATGAGACCAATGGCAGTAACAGTGGGTGAAAGTCAGGGACCCTGAATGAGCCCAGAGTTTCCATGGCTGCTCTACAAATAGAAGGACAAGCCCAGTCAACCAGAGGCCTTTGAGGCTCATTTCTAGTGGGGCCATTTATGAGTTAGGGAGAAGAGGGGCATGGCTCTTGGTAGAAACAATTCCTGCTGAAGTCCTCAGACATTACACGGTCCCACAAAAATTGAACACTAAATTGTAGGCACAGATGTGCCAGATATTTTTCTGGGGAGAAGGTCCAAAGCTTTTATCAGATTCTCAGAAGTATCCCTGACCCACAGAAGGAAAAGAGAAGTTATTCTAAGCTGCCGTGTGACTTCCATGCCATGTGACCTGAATCACCCTCTACCAAGTCCTGTTCCCTGGAAGTGGCTCCTATGGACCATGACCATGACCAAGACCATGACCATGACCATGAGAAATAGCCACCAGCCTCTGTCTGCCTTGCCTGATGTGATTTTTCTTCTCTTTTTTCATCCTTATTTATATTTGTCAAAGTTTCTTTAGTGAATAAAGACTACTTTTATAGTCACTCAAAACAAAAAAAAATATTTTTTAAGTTTTCAGTCCATTATTTAACCCAAGAAACACAAGTTAACATAAGCAGGGTTTACCACTTTGCCTCAACAAATGCAATTTAGATGTGCTGTTTCTAATGAAAACCAAAACAGAGCAAATAATTAAGTTAAAAACAGCAGCATCAATTTAGTGGTTTACCAATTAGCAATTCACTCCAGCATGTATTGAGTAAATGCCGAGCTCACAGAATACCATGCTTAATGCACCAGTATAATAGACCTCCGTGGAACATTTGGCATATCTGGCCTCTGTCGCCTCACCACCACCTTCCCTTGGTCTTGGTGAAACACACTTCTCTGCCTCTCTGTGGATTCCGTGTGCAGATTCTCATGCAGGTTCCTCTTCCTCTGCCCTCCCCTTAGATGTTGTCTCTGCCCACAGGCCCCTTATGGTCTGGCTGCTGTCTCCCGGATGGTTTCATTCGCTTCCATGACTTTGGTTAACATCTCTCTCTACCTTAATGATTCCCAAACTGGTAACTCCAGTCAAGATCTCTCAGGAAAATAAGGCCAGCCTCCTTCTGGACACTTCCTCCTGAAGGTCCCACAGGCATTCAAACTTCATGTGTCAGAAGCTCCAAGATCAACCCACCTCCAGACCATGGTCTTCCTCTCGTGCCTCCTATTAGTGAATCCAAGCAAGAACCATGGAGGTTTGATTTCCTCTTTCCCACTGCTTCATGCAGTGATGCTAAACATGCTGGTTCTTCCTCAGTACCTTCATACACTGTCAAATACCTTAGTTACTCACCTAACTTCACTCACTGGATGATGGTGTCTTTGCCTCCACTCTTGCCTCCTTTGGCCTATTCTTTGTGTAGCAGCCGAGGGATTTTCCTAAAATGCAAACTACATCATGTCAATTCCCCTGTCTACAAGTCTTCAATGGCTCACCAATGCCTTCAGGAGAAGGTTCAAACATCTGAGAATGTCTTACAAGTTCCTCTGTGTCTCACCCCCACCTCCCCACCTACTTCTTTAGACTCCATCTACTGCCATCTATATGAGTTAGGATGAGGCTCCAGCTACTATAACAAAAACACAAATACCATAGCGGCTTTAAAACAAGGTGGACAATTTTTTCTCTCTCCCTTTCATACAGCAATCCAAGTATAAGTGATACAGGTCTGATATAGGAACCCAACCCCTTCTATCTTGATACTCTACTACCCTCATGGTGCAGCTTCCACCGAAGGTGGTCGGAGGTGATTGCTCTCATCATCACTTTCCTTTCCACCCAACAGTGAAGGACTAAAGAGGCAAGGGAAGAATCCAGAAGAGGTAATACACCCAACCGCAACCCATGGCTCATAGTTTAGTTGCTTGTCCACACTTGGCTTCTAGGGCAGCTATGAAATGTATTGCTTTGCTGAGCAGCTATGAGCTAACTCATACTTGCTTTGACTTAAGTCTTTGCGACCACCAAGCCTTTCTGCCCTCACAGGCTGGTGGGCTTCCCCTCCCAAAGAATTCATTACACTCAGTTTTAATTGTTTGCTACTTATCTATTTTCCCATCTAAGCTATGAGATTCTTTAGAGCTAAGACTGTATCTTATACATCTTTGTTTCCTTAATGCTTAACAAAATGCCTCATGCATAATAAATTATAAATAAAGATTTGTTGGTTGGATTAATCAAAAAATTACTAAAATAGGACCCCAAATTATATACACACACTATGACCTTAACTATGAAAAAAACGAAACAAGCAAACAACAATAACAAAACAACATA
>VMDR010006114.1:23657-47413 GCA_007922815.1 Macrotus californicus
GGCCATTGTTAGATTGTTCTTAATTTCAATGTCTCTGGTTGTATTTTGTTTGCTGTTTTCTTTTGTTGATTATGTTCTAGTTAAAGGTGAGATCATGTGGTATTTCTCCCTCACCAAGCAGAAAGACACCATTCGTAATCTCAGAGTTCACAAGCAACCTATGTTAACATATTGACATGTTTCCACTCAAGATTCTTTTTATGTTGTTTTGTTATTGTTGTTTGCTTGTTTCGTTTTTTTCATAGTTAAGGTCATAGTGTGTGTATATAATTTGGGGTCCTATTTTAGTAATTTTTTGATTAATCCAACCAACAAATCTTTATTTATAATTTATTATGCATGAGGCATTTTGTTAAGCATTAAGGAAACAAAGATGTATAAGATACAGTCTTAGCTCTAAAGAATCTCATAGCTTAGATGGGAAAATAGATAAGTAGCAAACAATTAAAACTGAGTGTAATGAATTCTTTGGGAGGGGAAGCCCACCAGCCTGTGAGGGCAGAAAGGCTTGGTGGTCGCAAAGACTTAAGTCAAAGCAAGTATGAGTTAGCTCATAGCTGCTCAGCAAAGCAATACATTTCATAGCTGCCCTAGAAGCCAAGTGTGGACAAGCAACTAAACTATGAGCCATGGGTTGCGGTTGGGTGTATTACCTCTTCTGGATTCTTCCCTTGCCTCTTTAGTCCTTCACTGTTGGGTGGAAAGGAAAGTGATGATGAGAGCAATCACCTCCGACCACCTTCGGTGGAAGCTGCACCATGAGGGTAGTAGAGTATCAAGATAGAAGGGGTTGGGTTCCTATATCAGACCTGTATCACTTATACTTGGATTGCTGTATGAAAGGGAGAGAGAAAAAATTGTCCACCTTGTTTTAAAGCCGCTATGGTATTTGTGTTTTTGTTATAGTAGCTGGAGCCTCATCCTAACTCATATAGATGGCAGTAGATGGAGTCTAAAGAAGTAGGTGGGGAGGTGGGGGTGAGACACAGAGGAACTTGTAAGACATTCTCAGATGTTTGAACCTTCTCCTGAAGGCATTGGTGAGCCATTGAAGACTTGTAGACAGGGGAATTGACATGATGTAGTTTGCATTTTAGGAAAATCCCTCGGCTGCTACACAAAGAATAGGCCAAAGGAGGCAAGAGTGGAGGCAAAGACACCATCATCCAGTGAGTGAAGTTAGGTGAGTAACTAAGGTATTTGACAGTGTATGAAGGTACTGAGGAAGAACCAGCATGTTTAGCATCACTGCATGAAGCAGTGGGAAAGAGGAAATCAAACCTCCATGGTTCTTGCTTGGATTCACTAATAGGAGGCACGAGAGGAAGACCATGGTCTGGAGGTGGGTTGATCTTGGAGCTTCTGACACATGAAGTTTGAATGCCTGTGGGACCTTCAGGAGGAAGTGTCCAGAAGGAGGCTGGCCTTATTTTCCTGAGAGATCTTGACTGGAGTTACCAGTTTGGGAATCATTAAGGTAGAGAGAGATGTTAACCAAAGTCATGGAAGCGAATGAAACCATCCGGGAGACAGCAGCCAGACCATAAGGGGCCTGTGGGCAGAGACAACATCTAAGGGGAGGGCAGAGGAAGAGGAACCTGCATGAGAATCTGCACACGGAATCCACAGAGAGGCAGAGAAGTGTGTTTCACCAAGACCAAGGGAAGGTGGTGGTGAGGCGACAGAGGCCAGATATGCCAAATGTTCCACGGAGGTCTATTATACTGGTGCATTAAGCATGGTATTCTGTGAGCTCGGCATTTACTCAATACATGCTGGAGTGAATTGCTAATTGGTAAACCACTAAATTGATGCTGCTGTTTTTAACTTAATTATTTGCTCTGTTTTGGTTTTCATTAGAAACAGCACATCTAAATTGCATTTGTTGAGGCAAAGTGGTAAACCCTGCTTATGTTAACTTGTGTTTCTTGGGTTAAATAATGGACTGAAAACTTAAAAAATATTTTTTTTTGTTTTGAGTGACTATAAAAGTAGTCTTTATTCACTAAAGAAACTTTGACAAATATAAATAAGGATGAAAAAAGAGAAGAAAAATCACATCAGGCAAGGCAGACAGAGGCTGGTGGCTATTTCTCATGGTCATGGTCATGGTCTTGGTCATGGTCATGGTCCATAGGAGCCACTTCCAGGGAACAGGACTTGGTAGAGGGTGATTCAGGTCACATGGCATGGAAGTCACACGGCAGCTTAGAATAACTTCTCTTTTCCTTCTGTGGGTCAGGGATACTTCTGAGAATCTGATAAAAGCTTTGGACCTTCTCCCCAGAAAAATATCTGGCACATCTGTGCCTACAATTTAGTGTTCAATTTTTGTGGGACCGTGTAATGTCTGAGGACTTCAGCAGGAATTGTTTCTACCAAGAGCCATGCCCCTCTTCTCCCTAACTCATAAATGGCCCCACTAGAAATGAGCCTCAAAGGCCTCTGGTTGACTGGGCTTGTCCTTCTATTTGTAGAGCAGCCATGGAAACTCTGGGCTCATTCAGGGTCCCTGACTTTCACCCACTGTTACTGCCATTGGTCTCATGAACGGGACTCCCTTCCAGGCCACAGGGGCAGCTTGAGGGGGTTGACTCCAACAGTTCCCTAGGACTCTCAGCAGCTGCTCAAAAGGGAAAAAGCACTGGGCCTGGGAGAGGAAGACCTGGGGTCAAGTTTTATCTTCACTTCTCATTCACCATGTGACCTAAATGAAGTCGCTGCACCATTCTGAGCCTCCATTTCTGTGTTTGTCCAAGGGAAATCATAATTCTTGCTTTGTCTGTGTCAGAATATCAATTCAATGAGTTAAGGGGTGTAGAGGTGCTTCATAAGGGGAAAAATGTGACACCACTATGAGGGATGATAACTAATCATTAAAGCCACTAGTACTCATTAGGAATTTGCTATGAGCTACCCATCGCACTCAGTACTTTGTCTTTACCTCATTTCATCCCACAGCACTGTGACGTCACCACACATCATTTTACCTTATGACAAAAAGTGAGGCTTAGAACGGTTAAGTAACTTGCCAAGGCTACACAGCTGATAAGTGGATAAAGGATAAAGATATGGCCACACCAGAGCAGTCAGATTTTATGGGACATAAGGGCACAGAGAAAAAGCACATTCTTGTCCAGTGCCTATTAGCCTATCAGGTCCTTTATGCAGTTGCCTCAGAAGAATCTTAAGAAGTAGGTTTCATGTGTTACAACCACAGAGGACATGGAACAGTGCCTGGCATACAGTATTAGCTGTTAGAATTATATTATTATTATTATTATTATTATTAATTATTATTATTTTTGTACCCACTGTATGATGAGACATTAAGTGATCTGGCCAAGGATATAAAGACAGTAAACTGCAGAGCTTGGTATTTCAGCGTTTGGGGAAAGTTTAGACATTTTCCATTGCTACACAATGTCTCCTGCCCATGGAATGCAGGTATGTATTTTTCCAGATCCTCCACCCTCCCATAATACCCCGTGGCCCTGAAGTTCCAAGGTGTGTGGCCCAGAGTTCTATGGAGCTCTGGCTTTTAGTATAGTCTGCTGCTCCTTTGGAATCACTATGCTGAATTGCCAGGTTTGAGAATTGGTACCATCCTGATTAGACAGTTATTGGCCAGATTCCTTGTCTGTCAATGTGCCAGCTGATGGGCTGACAGGCACAAGCCTCCAGCCCTGGGGACTGTCTGGTTTGAGCAGTGAGCCGTCCTGTTAGCGGCTGGCTGGCCCCACAGCCAAGCCCGGAAGGCTGGGAGGGAGGGTTGGGGAGGACCGCCAGATGACAGATAGGAGACAGCGAGTCTGCTTAGGGTGTAGAGAGGCTTTCTTTCCAGCTCTGTTTTTATTTATGCATCATTTAGACCCCAATGACTTCCCAAAATAATTTGATGTAACTAATGGCTTAGGTTTATCAAGTGTTTCAGTTGACAGAGCACAGCTATTTAGTGATTTGATTTGAATCATGGAAACATCACTGGAGGTGGGTGATATAACTTCCATTTCATAGACAAAGAACACTGAGGTAGAGGTAGGGAAAAATAATCTACCCCATGTCATATAAGTACATAATTGTCAGGGCTGAGACCCAAATCCAGAGCTTCAGACTCTCAAGTGGCTGAATTTCCCCCAAATATGCTGCTTCCTAATGAAGTATACATTGCAGGTAGATGAGGAACAGGAGGGAGGGTGCTTAAAAGAAAGTGGGCGGGGGGGGGTGCGGGAGGGGGTTGGTGAGGTTGTGCCAAACCCGAGGCCAGCATGGGAGTGAGGAAGCCGGGCTAAGAAATGTCCACCTCAGGATGCTGGGCCCTGAGGGATTGCCAAAGGTCAAATATCCTCTGAGCAAATAGCTTGTCTGTGGGCCTGGAAAATCTGGCCAGTCTAGGAGACAGCTTCCCCAGGGCCTGCTGGGAGCCTCTGGAGTCCTCCAGGAATCCTGGGGGCTGCTCTTACCTTGTGTCCTCTATAGCTCAGCCTGAAGCCCTAGCTCAGCATGAACTCAGCTGCATTGCCCTTGGCTCCAGCCTGGCCTTGTTTGTGACCAAGCCATTTTACCTAAGCTGGAGTTGGGAAGGGAGCTTTAGAAATCACCAGTTCAATCTTTGACAAGTAGGGAAACTGAAGATTAGAGAGATGACACCACCCTTCTTCTAAGATATTGTGTTAGTGATTGGTGTTGCCAAGGCTTCTGGGCCATGTTACCAAGCCCTTGGCCTTGACCTTGTCATGACTCACATTCTCATAGAACTCTAATGGCTCCGACTGCACCCCCAGCTCCAATCAGACCCTTGACTGGTCTTGACTCAGGCAAGGATGACAAGGCTGGCAGCTCTCCTTGCAGACCCAACTTGCTGCCATCTCACCAGAGGCAAGGGCTCATCCCAGCCATCGCCCAAATCCCAGCCTGAAACAGCCAGATGTCTTTGACCTATTCCATTACCAGAGCCAGGGAATGAGATTGGCTTGGGTGAACACAGCCTACAGGGGTGGGAAATCCTTCCCTCCAAATCCTTCAGATCCCTTAGCACTTGAGGAAGGCACATGGGTGTTACTGTAAGCAATAGTCTAAGATTCCTGCCGCAATGCATCACAGTCCTTTCAAAGAGTCTGTGTGGCCTGCCAAAATTTCTCCCTTTGCTTTCGGATGCATCCAGATAAGCCCCAGCTGAAGTCAAGTGCACTGCAGACTTCTTATCTTAAGTGGAAGGGACTGCAGGGAAGAATTCGGAATCGTGCACTGCACAAAGGTGTCACAAGCCTATTATTGACAGCAGTACCTGAAAACTAGAGGAAAATGGGCTAACGTGAGATACTGAGAATGCTTCTTGCAAAATGCACTATAAAATGGATTGCTGCTGGTGGCTTTTGCATGAAGTTGCTCCCAAGTCGTACAAAATGTCAGAAAAAGGAAAACACATTGTTAGGAAAAAGTTTTGGAGGAAAAAATGTGCCCTTCTTTAAACACTGAATTAGTTTGCCCAATCAGAAAAAAAAACACAGCCATTTAAAATTGTATAAGCCTACATATATGTATTGATTATATACCAACTTGGTTAGGTACCCAAACTGTGCTGAGTTCTGGGGATTCAGAAATGAATGAGAAGACCCAGTGTCCATCCTTTAGGAGCTCAGTTTAATGGGGTACACGACATATTGGCACGTAATCACAGTCCAGCATCACGAGAATGGCAATAAGAATAAGTGTCATTTCTATAGGGGGTCGGGGAAGTCTTTCCGAAAAGCTGACGATGGTGGAGCTGGTTTTGGAAGGCTGAAGGGTTTTCAAGGTTGGTGTAGGAGGATGGTAGGGCTAAGGCATCATCAGTTAAGTGTTTGCACAAAGGCACAAAAGAAAGAGACAACCTGTTATACTTAGGACTGGGAATGAGAAATGAGAGGGAAGAGCAGTGACTGGAGATGGAATTGGGAAGGCAGGCAGAGCCCAGAGAAGATAGGAGGAGTGTGTCCATCCAGATATTTTAACTCTCACTCTGAAGAAACAAGGGAAATTTCCCGTTTTTAGTATAAGCTGCTGAACCGAGGAGCAAGCATTCATTTTTGTATGTTGTATTATTATTTATAACTACTGTTGTTATTATTTTAGATATTAGGATGACAAGGTAAGGTTTTGGGGATTTATTTTTAAGTTTACAGACAGTAAAATTTTTGCATTTATGGTGTATAATTTTATGGTTTTGAAAGGCTTAGAGACATGTATTCACTACCACAATCATGACACAAAATAGTTTCACCTTCGAAATATATTCACTCAGGTTTCCCTTTTTCAGCCCACCCCCACTGCCCCCCAACCCTTGTTCCCTATTGCTACAGCTTTGCCTTTTTCAGAAGATCATGTATGTAAATAGAATCACACAATATGTAAATAAGCAAGTTGTTAACATAAAAGAAATGATCCTATTCGGACCCTTTCAAGTTCAGAGACTGGAATGCTTTCGTAAAGTGGGAGAGAAAGGAAATCGGGGTAGTAAGTGAAAAGTTAGTGAATACTGAAAACATCGCTTTCCATTCTTCTTGCAAAACATTGATACCTAGGTTGAGCGAGAAAGGGCCCAAATCTGGACCCTTTTGCAGAACTTTCACACCTCCATAATTGGTAACTATACTTTGTCAACAGACTTAAAGGTGGAGCGACAGCCCCTGAGCCCTCCAGTCCGCTTTTCTCTACGCAATTTCACAAATATAGCGCAGAGACTTGGGCAAGTGTCTTGAAGCAGCTCACTGGCGTCCATGAAGGAAACTCCCTGATCTGTACTTTTTACCAAAAGGAGAGTTAAGATGGTTTCGTTGGACACGCTGGGGCATCTGTGCCAAGTCCGTGTGATCACAGTTTTCTGGGCAGGGACCAGAGGAAGGAAGTTCCAAGTTCTAGCTTCAGGCATCATAATGGGGCTCCACAAGTCGCCAAAGGCCGGTGGCCGGTGTAGGATGAATCTGGGGCCTGTGACTGAGGAGTGTCCCGAGGTGTCAGCGGTACAGGAGGTGGTGGCAGGGAGGGAGGGGGATAAAGTTTCCCCCAAGGACTGAAGTCTTCGAGAAGGAAGAAAAGGGATTTTTTTGGTGAAGACCTCTTGGCCATTTTTCTTATATACATTGTTTATGTTTAAAAATATTTATTAATACATTTTGCGACAAAAGTCCTGGGTGATTTTTGTGTTTCTTTAAAAATTCCATTTTTGTGGTTTTTAAAAAATATATTAGAAGTAATATATTCTCATGGTAAAACCTTCACATCAGAATGATGAAAGGCAACAAATAAAAGCTTTTAACTCTCCTTCTCTTCCTATTAACAGTTCCCAGAAATTAATTTTCTTGCATATTCTCCTAGAATTTTCTGTATGTATACAAATGTATACATTTTCTATTAGATCTAATGGGATCATATTATGTAATACTTTGACTTGCCCTTTTTTTTTTTAACTACTCAGGATCTTAATATATGTTGGACACCATTCTTGTCGGGACACAGAGTTTAACCACTTGTTTTTAAACAGCTGTATGATATTCCATAGCATAGATGCACTGCATAGACTTCCATAGGAGTCTAACCAGTCTCCTATGGAAGGAGATTTAGATTATTTCCATTTCTTTCTATTACAAATAATGCTGCAATGAGCATCCTTGTGTGTATGTCTCCATATATTCTTTCCAGTATGCTGCCAAGTATCAGCACAAAGAAAAACAATTTCTTGAATTCAACTTCCATGTTCAAATGCTCTTGTCTTTTATTTCTATGATACTTCTTTCATAGGGTCCAGCCACCAGTTGGAAATTAGTCTTTTAATAAATCCAGCCTTTTTTACTGTCTCTCTTTTCAGCATTTCCTCCTTGTAGAAAGACCTCACAAAGCCACAGAGGTTTCCCCTGAAGTCTTCATGTTTTTCTTCATCACTGGTCTGGGTCTTTTTTTAGAATACAAATATTCACAATTGTGTCTTATTTTCAAATTTGTGGAATCTAAAATAGGGAACTCTGTTTATCTGATGACCTGTCCGATCCTTCTTCTCTGGATCGAGTATCCTGAGTGGTCATTGAACCTGGTTGGGCAGTGGGATTTAGATCTAAGGAAAAATAAAGGAGAAATAATTTTTATATTTCTAGCAAGAGCGTTATGGAGCCTCAGCTTCCCATCAGCTGGGGGAGGAGAGGGAGGCTGGGAAGTCTGCCACAATATTTGGCATGGCTGGGCTTCCAGATTGTATCTATTTTTGTGGCTGTGCAAGTTGGGAGGAGATTAGAAGGATAGTCAGATTTCCTGCTCCAGGTTGTAAATTGATAAAGGCGTGGAAGGGAGCACTAGATTGAGAGTCAGAGGACCTGGTTCATGGTCCCAGGTTTTCCATGTATTAGTTCTAGGACCTTCCCCTCTCCGAAGCCCCTTTCCCTCAGCTCTGAACAAAAGGGGGTAGATTCATTGGCTCGAATGTCCCTCCATCTCTAATATTTTATTGTTCTGAATTTCTAGGAATGTTTATCCCCTTTTTAAAAAATGTTATAAAGTGTTAGAATGGTTACCCATTTTGGAAAAAAAGAAGATTAATTAGGACTATCTTTGTTAAAAAATAAAAGCAGAGGTGAATTGGGGGGGTCAGATCTTCATCCCTGTGTGCTTTGTTTCGAAGCTTTGCCTCCAGCAGTAAAGACTGCACTGAGGTGGCAGGCAGAGTTTCAGAAGGAGGTCCTGGAGCCATGTAGGGGCTTCCAGAAAAAACTGCTCAGAGACAGAGGAGCCTTCTTGAGTCCCAACAAGAAGTCCTCAGGTGGGTCTGTCTACGGGAGGCTGCACAGGCAGTGGATTCCACCCCACGGAGGGGCTGTCAGAAAAGACAATCGGATGAAGATTTGGTCTTCAGAGATTGTTCTAAGAAAACTTGTATCTCTCCAGGATTCTCAGATCTGTAGGACATTGCCAGGCCTGGCCTGCCTAGCAAATTTCATCTTTTATTTATTTTATTTTATGTTTTGTCTATACAGAAATTCATACACCATTATATTTAACAACAGTAAAAAAAAATTTCCAAGTATGAAAAAGAAAATAATTTTTATTGAAATAACTGTAAAAAGAGAGGATCAAATTCCAATCAACACAAAAATCAATAATATTTATATGTTATAGTTACAATTTATTGAGTACCTCTGTTACACAAGTTTCACAGGGTCAAGGGCCTTGTCTGTCCTGTGATATGCTGTATCTTCAGCTTTCTACTAGTATCTGATGGATGGTAGCTGCTCAATCAGCGCTGACTATGACCCAGTTGACATTATCACTGTCCCCATTTTACAGGTAAGGTACCTGAGGCTTAAGGGTCAGAGAGATCATCTTGCCTAAAAGTACAGAGCTAGTAAGTGTCAGAGCTGGGACCCACACTCCAAAATGACCTCTACTGGCATTATGCTAAGTGAAATAAGTCAGAGAAAGAAAGGCAAATGCTCCATGATCTCATTTACGTGTAGAATCTGAAAAAACTGAACTCACAGAAACAGAATGTAGAATGATAGCTGCCAGGTGCCGGGGTGAGGGAAATGAGAGGTGAGTCAAACAGGGCAAACTTTCCGTTTTGAAAGGAGAGTGCTGGGATCTAATATTCAGCGTAGTGACTGTAGTCAACAATTCTCCATTATGTATTACCTGAAAGCTGCTAAGAGAGTCGATGTTAACTGTTCTCACCACACACACAATTTATTATGTGAAGTAAAGAATGTGTTAACTAACCTTATTATTGTAATCATTTTGCGCATATATGCGCATCAAATCATTACATTGTACGCCTCACTTTACACAATATTGTGTCAATTAGACCTCAATAAAGCTATTGAGGACCATAAAAACGATTAGAATTTTGACACTAATCTCAGCAGGAGAGTAAAAGTAGAATTGACAAGGAAAAGAAGACCTCTGTTGCTTTACCACATGTCCTTCCATGCTTGTAGGTCATCCCAAAGCATGCAAGGTAAAAGATTATGCCCTGCTTTCTCATACCTGCAGTGAGTGATGGCTTATTTACTTGACTAAATATTCACCTTTTATGAGTTTCCACCCTTGCAAAAAAAATTCCACTGGGTAAAACTAGTGATTTCTTTAGAAATCAACAACGTCCCACATCTGACCACTGTGGGGTATGTGAAATTGGAAAATAAGGAAGTAGAATTTACTGCTTTCTTGAGAATTATTATTGTTACAATTTCGAAGCAGAGATGCTAATTGCCTGGGAGAGCTGCAGGATTACTAACTTTCTCGTGAAAGTCCTATGAATGTTGGATGTCAGAAGTATCGAAAGTGAGTCCCTGAAGACTGGCGTTTGATTTTGGAGAGAGACTTATTAGAAATCTCATTCTCCGCCTCACTCCTAAAATGCTAATTTGATGTGCGCACTTACCCAGAAGATGACTGATTTGTTCGTCGGCTGATTGATATTTGGCATTACCCCCACACTGCTGCTCCTCTCTGAAAACGCAGGAACAATAATCAAATGTTAAGTTTCTCAAGAACCTTTCTTCCAAAGAAAATCAAACCACTTGCCCTTTGTTATCTCAATTATCTCCAGAGCACCTTGAAAAGAGCTTGTTTTTACCTTTTTTTTTTTTAATCAGCAGGTATGTGTGATGAAAAAAGAACCAGACTTAGAAGACCTGGTATGAATTCCACTCTGTTACTATGAAGATTCATAGCAATCGCTTTACTGCTCCTTTGTAGTGTAATGGAATTACCTGCCTCGTGGAGCTGTGGTGATGGTTGAATGACATGATATATGTTAAGTAAAACGAAATAGATGTGAGCACGTTGGAAAAAGCGTAGTCTTTGGTGCCAGCCACCCTGGGAGTGTATCCCAACTCCACTACTTCTTTACTGTGTGGCCTTGGGCAAGTTCTCTGACTTCTCTGTGCTCCAGCTTCCCCATCTGGAATAGGGAGATAATAGTAGCACACCTGCCTTATTGAGTTGTGATGATAAAATGAGATAATGCACTCAGAGGTGCTAATAGCAGTGGTTGGCCCATAGTTAGTGCTCACTTAATAGGATTATGATGACCATTAGGGTTTTGTGAGGAATATAGTGGTTTACATGAAAATATGTATAGAATGAAAATGTCACACAACCATTCATTCAGTTATGATTTGTTGGGCTGATGAGGCTATAAAGATGCTCCGAGAAAAACCTCTACCTTACAGTAGTGCTGATTGCAGCTAGAATTGGAAGCGAGAGAGCCGTGAGTCACCTGGGACAGTGAATGAGTAGATGAGAGAATTCAGCTTCCTGGAGAAATAGTCTAGACTGGCCAGGTAACCTTTTTTTCTGGCTACGATAATGAATGCAAAGCACTTTCACAAACTGTCTTCGCGCTACTCCTGCCCTTGGCCCTGTAACATGGGAGGTCGGTGGTAAGTTGCAGTTGAGCACGCAGCGGCTGGGAGGTGGAGTGGCTTTCACAAGGGCTCTCTGTGCTAAGCCTTGGAGCCTGGGCTCCCTCTTCTTCCTCCTCTCTGAGCTGTGGCTGGTAGTTATCTGTCCCAAGTCTGATCTTGTCCATGTTCTAGGGTTCTCTGCAGCACTATAGTGATCATTAGATGCAGAAGGTCCACTCTCACAGAGCTGTGGGGATGATGGGAGAGGCAGGGAGCTGGCAGAAAGGAGGCGGGATCGGAAGCTCATTGCAGGGTTGGCTGCCCAGGTGGGGTGATGCTTTAAGAGAGAGATCAGTGACCTCTGGGCATCCTGGATGTTCACCTCCACAACTCTCCATTTCCTCATCAGGGAAATGGGCTAATAAGGATCTCCTTATCACTATGGTCCATTGTAAGGATTTAAAAAGATGACATATTGAAAGGATCTTCATACGTGAGGTCCCTAAAATTGAGTCCTGCCTTCTCATCTTTCAAGGCATTCAAGACCCAATAGGAATTTTCCTCCTATCCCCAAGGTTCTGCTGAAGGGAAGAGGGTCTGCTCTCCCTGACCCTTTGAAACATCTGCTGCGTTCAACTCTGGGCTCTGGTGAAGGAAGAAGAACTAGCCTCTCTTGCTTTTTCTTGACCTCTGGTTCCTCCTTGCTCTGTTCCTGCTCTGTCCCACAGGAATTGGTCTGAAATGTCAGAGAAGTATGCTTTTTAGCAGGGGTCAACCTAGAGGTCATCTGGACCAGCTGCCCTTGCATCTACCATGTACACATTCAGATGATCCTCCCACATATCTGACAGCTCGAGAAGTGGTGGTGGGGTCAGATGCCAGAGCCAAGAAATCCCCTCTGTATCATCTTAGTAACACACCTGCTTGAATACCTCAAATGCCACAAAATGTGTGTAAGTTTTGGTACTGTGATTTTGCATTATTTGTGTTTTCTTTCTTTAAGAATAGCACTGAGACGCTGTTGAGATAACATAGAAGGGAAACAGGCCTCACTCTCCAGGAATCTGGACTTACTGAGATGAGTCCTTGTGCTGCGCTCCAGTCCCACCCACAGCGTCTTTGGTAGGAAGCCCCAGGCCTGACCTCCCTCCTCTCTGCTGTGGTCCTGGGCAGTTCAGCATGCGCTACTGACCAAGCAACCTGGCTACTCTGGCCATAGCTGCTTGGACCAGGGATGAGCGCTTGACCCACAGACAGCCAGTTGCAAATGAGGGATGATGGTAAAGAATCGGACAAATCCAATTTTTTCTCTTGGGGCATTTAATGAACGAGTTTAGCATATTTAGCCATTGATATTTGGAGCCAAGGTAGAAAGACATATGGAAAGAAGCAGAGACAGAGAAAAACGTCATCTAAATGGGGAGGCATAAGCTAAGGATTTTCTATTTCTGTTATTAACGGTGTCGGGCACTGCGATTCTGAGCAACTTCCCATTTCTGAACAATTCTGTTCCAGGAGTCTACAAAGAAATTCCTCTTTTGTCTGGGAGTCCAGCTGGGAGGCTATTTTCCTTCCATTTCTTTGGAACTTGTCCCAGGGTGAGGGTCTTGACTTCTTTACCTCCTCATGTATCCTTTCCACAAATCCATCCCTTGACATGACCTGAGTCTTTATTCTTTGTATCAACAGTGGTAAACTGTGCAGGGCCAGGGAGCCCCCTTTCCTGGCAGGAGAGGACAAGGCAGCAGAGAAGCTGGCCCGCCCTGTCCTGAGCACACTGTCAACCAACACCCCTGCAGAGCAGCCTGCCCTGACCACCTGGTTGGAAGCAGAAGCCTGTCCCCAACCCCAGCCAGTCACCCAATCAGGCACACTTGTATTTTCTTAGTCAAACTTAGCATCAGCTAATGTAACCTTCGTATTCATTTCCTGTCATCACCATAAGAAAGCACCACAAACTTAGTGGTTTAAAACCACGTATGTTTATTCTCTTACAGTTCTGGACATCAGAAGTCTGAAATGAGTCAGGGGAGGTCAGCAGGGCTAGATCCTACTGGAGGCTGTAGGGGAGAATCCGCTCCTTGCCTTTCTCCACTGCCTAGCTTCCTTGATTCATGTTCCCGCATCACATAGTCTTGTGTCTCTCTGCTTCCAACACCCCATCACCTGCTCTTCCATCTGAAATTCCTTTATCCCTCTTGTCTGGAGACTTGTGTTTACTTTCAGGGCTCACTTGCGTAATCCAGGCTAATCTCTACATCTCAAAATCCTTAACTCAATCACATGGGCACAGTCCCTTTTGCCATCTAGGGTAACATGCATGGGTTCCCGGAATTAGAGTGGAAATCATTAGGGGCTGTTATTGAGCCTACCACAATCTTGTCTATTTTATTTGTTTACCTGCTTATGTTTTTCCTCTCCTTTCTATCCTCAGTAAAATAGACCCTCCATGGGAGCAAAGGTCACATCTGTCTTGTTCATCACTATATTCTCGGGGTCTAAGATTGGGCCTGATAAACAGTTGTTGAATGAATAAATGAGTGCATTCATGGAATGGCAGAATTTCTAAAGTTCCAGAGGCTTTTTTGGTCTGGAATCATACTATTATCTTTTGGATCTTTTAAGCCAGTGTTCTGTAATAAACGAAGCTGTTCTTTGGAGAGCTATTTCTGAAAGATGCTTATGAAAAAAAAATCCTGTGGTCAAATAAGTCTGGGAAATACACTCACTGTATCTTTTTAGAGAAGTTCAGTGTACATTAGCTATTAAAGTCTCTGAGAAGTCCCTCAATAAAGGGACTTCATTCATCAATTGTACAACCCAACAATTCTAAAAGAGTAAAGGGTTGGAGTTGTGCCTTTTCTTGTTATATCGTTTAACAACATTCCACAGAATTAATGTTCAGGAAATCACGTTGGTAACTGCTGCTCTCACTCTTGGAAAGCACCTTATTTTTTCTCTGAGCTTGTTGAAAGCTTTCCTTTCTTCCTCTTCTTTTTCTTCTTCCTCTTCTTCTCCCCCTTCACCTCCTCCCCTTCTCCTCCTTCTTTTTAATTTTCTCTCTCAGCTTCTTTTGGTCTCTGTATTCCTGACTCTGTTCTTGAAAGTTCCTCTTCCCATCTGCCTTTCTGTCTTTCCTTACTATAGGTCCTTGTTGGAGAACACTCAATACCTCAAGGGTTCGGGTCTACTGATACTGTTCTTAAGTGTCGCCACCATACTTTTATATTCCTCTTTGGTTTTGGGGCCATATTTCTATCTTGTGGACATTTTTTCGAAGTCCAAGTTTTTAAAAAATAAAAGGGAGGCTTATTTCATCACCTTAAGATATTTCACAGATAAGGAGTAAAAAAATGTTGTCAGTCCATTGACAGCTTGCTTACCACATGTCCTTCCCTAAGCCCTGGAGGAATTATACTTTATGCTTTGGAAGATACTCTGTCTTCTGGAAGCCAGGACACCAAACCTGGTTGTCTAGCAGTGTAGTAGCTGGAACTAGACTCCACCCCCTGAATGGGGTCAGTGAAATTTTGCTTGGATAGGCATTCATCCTGTTGGAACCCCATGTCCGATGAAATGCTTGTTCTCCTCAAATTAAACTGCAGGCTTTGAGCAATCTTTCAATCTTGGCATATCTCCAGGATCCAACCATGATCATTTAGGTCCCACAGTAAGCATGTGTTGGTGTCATTAAATTTATCTATTGTCAAATTGTTCATAGTGCTTTCACTTTCATTACCATATCCAGTTCTCTCAACAGCTCTATGAGGCGGTACTGCTCCCATTTATACAGGTGAGGAAACAAAAGCAGGAATTCGTGCGGCCAGTGAACAAGTGACATTTGAGACTCAACTTCAAATCTTCAGACCACTTTCTTCTATAGCCACTTTTATATTTAAAAAAATTTTAATGAGCAAATATTTGTAAAAGGCTTTTATGTTTGCAATGCATTTTTATATACATGATCATACCTAATCCTTGCAAGTATTCTGTAGTGTGGGCAGATCAAGTACTTTAATTCTCATTTTATAAGTAACAAAAACCTGAGGCTCAGGTCATATAACTAGTCAATGGCAGAGACTGGATTTGGAAACAGAGCTTCAAATTCATGAGCCAAACACTGTGGGGGATTCCAGACTCCCTTGTATCCCAAGGATCTTGGAGGATTCATTATAGGGTACAAGATATAACGCTGTGGAAAAGAGATTCTAAATTGTTCATACTTAGAAAAAAAAAAACTCATCTAACAAGGTAACTACCGCCTGAGGTATTTAAGGTATTAGAATTAAGAGTTGGAGACCTGCCTTTTGTCACCTGAGGGCGATGGGATGGTGTGTGGAAACCCCTTTCCGTGCATCATTCCAGTGGTAGAGTCTAGGTGTGAGGGAGGTTTTACCCTTTGTCTCTGTTCCCTGTTCACTATCTCTCCTCATTGTTAGGAAACTCTTTTTTTTCATTTGTAAAGAACTCCCTCCTGCTGCAATCCGAACCCTTCTCCTCTTGTTCTGCCCCAGGGGAGAGGAACCTGGCTTGTCATCAAACCTCTCCTTTCTGTTTCACCCTGGCTAGAATATAGTTGCCCGTTGTCTGGGTTTTAATTTCTCCGTTGCCTGAGTCCTTGCCTCAAGTAACTCAGCAGCAGAAGCTCTCTCCTTTTAGCTTTTGAGAATCGCAGTAGTTAATATGAAAGCCATCTTTTTGTTGGTGGTGGTAGTTTTAAAGTTATTGATCATCACCCTGGTTCAGTTTGGAAGAACTCCAGCTAGTGACAAGGTAGAGGTTTTTGAGATGGCACAGGGACGCAGAGCAGACTAGAGGTCTTTTGCATCCCAGAGCTGGATTCTGACAAGGTCTTGGACAAGGCCACGAAGTCCTCTCTCTGTCAGTGTGTAAGGTGAGTTTGGACCTGGCTGAGCAGGCCTGTCTCAGGCCCTGTGGGAGCTTGCCCCTGCCCCTCCCGGAGGACTGTGTTCCTGAAGGGAAGTCACCAGGCAACTCCTCATTTGGAATTTTCTCCCCTCCCCACATGTAATAATTTATGGTAAGCCCCAAAATAAGCTCCTTAAAATATCCAAACCGTTGTTGTTGTTGGGTTTTTTCTTCCTTCCCCAAGCATTTTACATCCAGGCCTCCATCAGGCAAATTTCGGATAAAAGGTGATTAGTGTTTTGGCAGGATTTTCAGGAGGCTTTCTCTTGTATTCCCGCCAAAGAGCTTGCCAGGCCCAGATTTGATTAAAATGGCAGTGGGCTCTGCTACTTGAATGTAATTAGAACCATTCATTAAAGCTTTTGCTGACAGTTTGGCAACCTGTGCATTTTTCAGAGTATGGCCAGCAGCCCATGGAAACGACTCAGGGGAGGAACAAGGACCCAACAGCCCCGGCCGAGCTCGAAGAGTGGGACATCATCCATGGCCAGGAGCTTTCTGCATGGCCAGGCTGGCGCTCACAGCCACAGAGAGCTGCTTTAATTGGATTAAGGGGGATGGGAGTGCTGCCTTCTTCTAGAAACCAAAGCTAAGGGGGTAGTTTTGTGGTGCTTTTCCTAGAGAATGCACTGTGCTTAAGTTCTAATGACACGCATTCTGAACAAATCATCACACAAGCCCATAGCTGCCCAGGCTGGTCAATCACTTCCTAGCAAGGTGAATGTCCTATTCTTTCTACCTCTAGTGCCTAATACAGGGTCTGATACTCAGAAGGCATTCAACAAATGTCAATGAATAAAGAACATGTGATAAGTAGAAAAAGAAAATCTTCCAGCTTTGCTCTCTCCAATCCATTTGCCACGATGATCTCTCTCAAGTGTCAGTCTGGCCATCTTTCTGCTGAAAACATTCCAGTGGCTCCCCTAGCCTTGTGATGAGGTCCACACTCCTTTGCATGGTCTACCAGGTCCTGCATGGCCCTTGGTCACCTCTCTGGCTTTAGCTATCACCATCCACCCTGCCTTCCCCCTCGCTCCCTCTGCTTTGATCACTCCAAATTCCAAGGAGTTCCTGACATAATCTACTAAGCTCTCACTTTTGTTTGAGCTGCCACCTCTACCTGAACAGGCTTGTGCCACTCTCTCTTTATCTAATTCACTTCTGCATATTTGAAGTTCTTTGCCTGAATGCCACTTCCCCCATGTAGTCTTTCATGTGCTACTACCCAGAAGTATTCCAGGACAATATTTCTGGCCCCCTATTGTTGTGACCGACACAATCTACTGAAACAGTCTGTGTGTGTGTCTCAGTCTCACTAGAATGTTACTTCCCTGGGGGCAGAGACTATGCCTATTCACCTCTGAATCCTCAGAGCCTGGCACAGGATTTAAATATGGTAAACATTCAGTAAGTATTTTTAAATGAATGTGGTTGCATATTATGAATATGTGTGCACTCCGTGATTTCATTTCTAGGTGCTAACTATTGTGCAAAGTGACTCTCATGTTCTGGCTCAGCTTGCAGGCGGTTGGTTTGACCCTTAGCAAGTGGTGGATGGTGCCTTTAAGATATTCCACAGAATAATCAGGGAGCTGTGTGCTTGGCTCCACAAAGGGGCCTCATGCCAAGAATCACAACCCAGAGGGATGATTTGTTTGGCCATGCCAATCCTCCAGTGCTCATTCCCTGCCTCACCTCTGCATTGACGTGGACGCTGCCTGACTCCACTCTTGGCATTGTCACTTGTGACTCTAGAACACTGCTTTGGCTTGACTCTGCCACCCCAGGCTGGCCTCTCAGAGTGCTATTTGCCCATTGTTATTGTGGAACTGGAACCCAAATTTCCATCACACTACATCACACCTCGCAGTCCCATTTGACAGGCTGCACAACGGAGAACCAGAGAAGGCGGACGGCAACACTGAAAAAGTCAAAAGTACGGCCAAGTCATTGGTCACTACGTGTGTCTGTGTATCATAGTGACATGAGGAAAGGGGCGGGGTGGCACCCCATCGTTCTTAGGTGAGAAGAACAAGAAAACTGAAAGGTTTTAGAGCAGGGGTGTCAAACTCATTTTCCCCGGGAGCCACATCAGCCTCGTGGTTGCCTTCAAAGGGCCGAAATAATTTTAGGACTGTATAAATGTAACTGCTCCTTAACTGTTAAGGAGTTGAAATTACATTTGGCCCTTTGAAGGCAACCACAAAACTGACGTAGCCCCTGGGGGAAAATGAGTTTGACACCCCTGTTTTAGAGAGCAATTCACAATAGAAGTGCAGTGAACTACAGGTGTTTGAAGTCACCTGCCTCTGGCACTAATTTTAATTGCCTGTTTTGCTATCCCTGTAGGCATCAGTTGGGTTGGGTGCCCAGCTTTGAAGGTGTGAAATCTCATCCACTTTCAGGAGGAAGACGAGAGTGTTGGTAAGTCAAGGTGATGTGCGCTACTCACGAATCTTCATATGAGCCCAGCAGAACTATCGTTTTGTAAAAAATAAATTATCTAATAAATATGCACTTTGCACATATATAGACATATACCTATTGAATAATATAAATAGGTCTATTTGTACACCTAGACAGACCTAAATAGATTTTAAATAAATACTTAAAAAATATGAAAAATGTAGATTGGAGGACTTACATGGAGGGGACACTTTCACTTATTTATATATTTTGTTAAGAAGAGAATTTGAGCCCTGACCAGTGTGGCTTGATTGGTTGGGCATCTCCTGCAAAGCAAAAGTTCGCCGGTTTGATTCCTGGTCAGAGCAAATGCCTGGATTGCAGGCTTGGTCCCCAGTTGGGATGACTGATGTTTCTCTCTCACATCGGTGTTTCTCTCCTTCTCTTTCTCGCTCCCTTCTCCTCTCTTAAAAACAAAATCTAAGAAAAAGAAGAGAATTGGAAATGATTTTTTTACTTTATTTTTTTATGTTAGTCTACGCTTGTTTAGCAACTTTCCTTCCGAGACTTTATTCTAAGAGAATAACTGGACAGTGCACATAAATTGTGTGGTATATATACATACGGATGTTACTGCAGCGGCATCATTGAACATTATATGAAGAGTCAACCATGGGCACTGGCCAAGTAAACGGTACTATTTTCTTAGAATAAAACTCATGGAGCCATTAAAAATAATGTCATAGAAAGATATTTATTGACATGAGAAGTCTTTCACAATATATTGCTGAGTAAAAAAAGAAGATGATAAAAAAACATATATAGATATATATAATGATATCATTTTGTTTACTGAATGTATATGCATAGAGAGATATAAAGTTTGCAATGGATACAACAAAATGTTATTTATCTTTGGGAGATAGATTGAAAAGTATTTTAATTTTCTTTTTGTTACATGTACTTTCCAATTTTTCTACAATGGAAAGAAATCACATTTAGAATGATTTAAAAAGTTATAAATCAGAATTGTGCCGCCTGGAGTTCAGCACAAACATGGGGCTCCAACTGGGGCACTGCCATTGCCAAGGAAAGCGGAGGAACCAACTGTTTGCTTTCACACATGATGCTGGTGAGCCCGCAGCCAAGGGCAGCATTTGTGTGTGAGTGTGACCATTGAGACCAATGCCGGAGAACTTGATCATCACTCACGCCCACAGCCTTTCCATCTTTCCATATTGTTCCCAGTCTGGTTAAGATGCTGCTCAGAAGATGCATATTTTGCTCAAGAGAAAGAAGTCTGAGTCACATTGGGTCTTTTGCTAGCTACACCATGCATTTGCACCAATATTTATCCCATCTGTTCTGAGAGTCTGCTCCCCATTACCTACCCAAACTGTCAGTGGCTCCCCATTATTTACAAATCCTTTGGCCTGGTGTGCAGGGTCTTGTGAGGTCTGCCCCAGCCTATTTCCCCAGCCATCTCTTCCTCACGTTCCTTTCAGGTACCTTTCGCCCATAACCATCCAGGACTGCTCACCACTTTCTAATGACTCAGAATGCTTTCAGCCGCCCTGATCACACACCCAAACTGACTTTCAGAGAAAGGAAACGTATTCTGTCACATAACAGGGATTCCAGAGATTGGGTAGGCTACAGGGAAAACTGACTTAATAGTTCAGTGATGTCATCAAGGACCCCACCCCTCTGCTCCACCATTCCTAGGATTGGATTCAACGTCAGGCCAGAAGCAACTGGCTCCCGCAGCTCCAAGCATCATGTCTAGACATGGCAACTTCTTGAAGACAAAGAGATACTCTCTTTCCTGTGGTTTTCTTATTCCAAGGCATAAGGAGACTATTCCAAGAAGCCCTCCTAGAAAACTTGCCCTCATATCTCATCAGCCAGAAATGGGATGCATGCTGTTTCCACACAGCTCACTGACATCAGAAGTGGAATTACTCTTCGACCAGTCAGGGCCAGGCTTAGAACTGGGAGAGGAGTCAGTCTTCCCTGATGCATGAGGGAGAGGCAGATATCTAAAAGAAATGTGGGGTTCAGTTAGGAAGAAGTGGAATGCTGGGTAGCCAGTCTGTCCAACTGACTCATTCTTTCCTGCCTCATATATTTGTTCACACTGGTTCTCCTGCCTGAATGCCCTTCTTTCTGATTCTTCTTGTTTACATTTGAATATTTGATTCATCTTTCATAGCCTGATTCAAGATATGTCCTCCTTAAAGTTGAGTCTGGTCTCCCCAGCTAATTGTAATATCCTTTCCTTTGGAAGAAAAGCTGCAGTAACTTATATTCATTCCTAAATGCCTTTCCCGTAGTCTGCTATGTACTGTGGTTATTTGTGAGTGTGTTTGGTTTTTACATGATCAGGGATTACGAGGTGAGTCAATGCATTGTTAGAATGATTAATACTCAGGGTCGGTGTGACCAGTGCGGTTTCCCGTACAAGGCATGGCATATGGGCTTCCATTCTCCTAACCCATGTGTATGACAGATAGAATTGATTATGGCACTGTTTCTAACTAAGCCTGCCCTCAGCCTCAGAATCATTCTCAACACAGTTCTCCGAGAAACATCATCAAATGATTAGGACTAATTTTGCTCTTGAAATCTATTTGCTATTTTTGGCCTAGTGTACGTAAGGTGCAGGTCAGCATAGAGGGGCAAAGGTGAGACTTAGTGCGGAATAGATACGGAGATGGGCAACACATGGTCCCCTGGATCGAGGAAGCTATAACCTAAGGAGGAAACACATCCGTACACAGATTCTTCAGAAGAGAGATATAAGGTGGTGAGTGCCATGGAAAGCACTGAGAGTGAGCTGTGTAAATGTGTGACCTTAGGGAAGACTTCTTGGACAGAGGATTTATCCAGTTATTCTGTGTTCAGTACACACACTTAACCAACCACCTTGCTGAACACTGAGATTATTAATTGCTCAATGTGATTAATAATACTAGAATGAATGTCCATGTAGTCAAATTTTAATATATCTTCAGTTATTTGTATGGGATAAATTTCTAGAAATAGAATGGCTAAGACAAAGAGTATATATATCTTAGGGTTATACATATATACTATTAGGAATATATATGCATACATGCAAGGTTTGCCCGGAAAAAGTCCAGCCATTGTTAATATAATGAGAATGGTATGTGGACAGCAATATAACCTGGCAGCCAAGGAGAGTGGACTGGAATGCGCACACATGAACAATGATGACTTCACTGCACTAGTCAGTGGGGGCGGTAGATGCCACTGAGTGAGCATGTGTACTGTGCGGCCGTCGCATTCAAAGTAGAGCAACGATTCTACATCAAATTTTGAGTTAAGCTTGAACATTCCTCCATGGAAAATATTCAGATGATTCAGAAGGCTTTTGGGGACAATGAGAGCAGCACAAATAAAAGTGTGGCACAAACACTTCAAAGGTGGTTGAGAATCTGTTGAAAGTGATCCACGTTCTGGAAGGCCTGCAACAAGCAGAACACCTGAGAAGGTTGAACATGTACAGGCTGCAGTCAACAAAGGTCAGCAATTGACAGTGAGAGAACTAGAAGCTGATCCAGGGATTCCAAACACTACTGTGTCCGAGATCTTGACACAGGATCTTAGCATGAAATGTGTTGTGGCAAAATACGTTCTGAGGCTTCTGCTACCAGAGCAGAAGGAACATTGTGCTGCAGTTGCTGGTGACTTGATTCAAACCGTTACCAATGAACCAGATTTGGTGCCCTGCAACTTCTGGCTTTTTCCAAAACTAAAATCACCTTTGAACGGGACGAGATTTCAGACCATCAATGAGATTCAGAAAAATGTGACCAGGCAGCTGATGGTGATTCCAACAAACGATTTTGCAGAGTGTTCTGAACAGTGGAAGTGACGCTGGGAGAGCTGTCTGAGGTCCCAAAGTGGCTACTTTGAAGGGGACTGAAGTGTAATTAATTGTCCTATGTACAAATTTTCTTGTATCTTCCATCTTCTTCAATACACGTCTCTATTTTTCATAGTCTGTGGCTGGATACTTTTTGGACTGACATTCATTTCGAGGTCTCAACTGTGTAAATGTGTTATTTATTTATAATATAATAAGTTATATTTCAAGGAGCAGCTTTGTGCTTATACATAGCTACCTTGTGCATATATCCTCTGTTTTTGCCAGAGGGTCTCCATGCTAGATTTCTAGAACTTGGATGGCTAGGTGAAAGGGTACACACATACATGATTTTTATAGATATTGACAAGTTCCCCACTACAGAGATGATATCATTTCACACTCCCACCAGCAAGGCATGACAATGTCTGTTTCCTAAATCTTGCTAGGAGTCAAACTTTTGGAGTGGTATCTCAATGTCCTTTTCATGTATGTTTCTCTCACTGTGAGTTCTATTGAGCATGTTTCATCTGATGAAGAGCCATTTGTGTTTCTTTTTCCATGCCAGTTTTGTATTTTTCTATAGATCATTTCTTTTTATTTTTAGTTATTCATGTATTAGGCATATTGACCTGTTGTCTGTGACATAAGTTAATATTTTTCAGCTTGTTATTTGTCTTTTACTATTTTTGGTGTGATTTTACTGCATAAACATTTATTTGTAAAAAAATTTTATAAGCAAATTTATTCATCATTTCCTCTGGTCTCTAGATTCATGGTTAAAACTTTTTCCCACTCCCATGGTACAAAAGAATTGACCCATGCTTTCCTCTAGTACCTATGTGGTTTCTTTCTTCCTTCTCTCTCTCTTTTTTCAACATTTAAGTCTCTAATCCAATCAGAATTTATCCTAGTTTTTAATGCAAAAAATTGACCAAATTTTATCTTTTTCCATCTGGTTATCCAGGTGATCTGGTTATCCAGACCATCTTTTCTCCGCTGATTTAATTCAGCATACATTAAATTTCCTTTTAAATTGCACCTATTTTTAGATTTTTCTATTCTATTGGTCTATTTATATGCCAATACCACACATTTAATTGTAGAACCTTTAAAATATGTCTAATATCCAGTATGGTTAACTCCACTCCCCAATAGAT
>VMDR010006115.1:0-31583 GCA_007922815.1 Macrotus californicus
AATGGGAAATATTGACTCTGCAGACACGTAAACATTAAATCTGGGCCCTGCCACTGAATGATGTGACTGACCTTGGGCAAGGTGCTCAGCTTCTTTGAAGTCATCTGTAAAAAAAAACCAAAAAACCCCAAAAACCTATCTTACCAGCTGGTCATGTTAATAAGAATTTCACAAAGCTTGGTACATGACTGTTCACAAATATGTTTTCCTTTCTCCCATCCACATTGTGAAAACGAGATCCTAACACAATAACTATTTTTATCCCCATGTTACATTATAGTATAAAAAACAGCTTTTGTATGTTTAATATGGCCCTTTTTTGTTAACAGCTTTCCTGAGATATAATTCATATGCTATACAATTCACCCACTTAAAGTGCACAGTGCAATGGCTTTTAGTATGTCCACAGAGTCATGCATCCCTCACCACCATCAAATTTATTCCCCATGATCAATTTCATATTGCCATCACCCCCCCAAAGAAAATGCACCCCACTTAGTCTTCACTCCACACCTCCCATCCTGTCCAGCCCTTGGCAATCACTACCCTATCAGCTCTCCTAGTCTGGACATTTAATATAAGAAGAATCATACCATACGTGGCCCTTTGTGACTGATTTTTTCCTTGACACAGTGTTTTTAAGACTCCTCCATGCTGTAGCATGTGTCAATACATTCCTTTCATGGCTGAATATACTCCATTGTATGGATATACCACATTTATTTATCATTCTTCCATTGATGGGTATTTCGGTTGTTTCCATTTCTTCATTATTAGGAATTATACTATTATGAACATTTATATACACATTTTTGGGTGGGCTTGTTTTCATTTCTCTTGGGTGTATACCTATGGGCAGAACTGTTGCATCAATGGTAACTCTTTATTGAACAATGCAAGGAAATTTTAGACTGTTTTCTGAAACATCTGCATCATTTTGTATTTCTACCAGTGGTGCTTGAGTGTTCCAGTTTCTCCACATCCTCGTCAACACTTGCTATTATCTGTTTGATTGTTTTTTAAATAGTTTTTCTAGCGAGAGTGAAATGGTATCTCAGTGGGGTTTTGATTCGCCTCTCCCAATGGTTCACATTGCTGAGCAACTTTCCATGTGCATATTGACCATTTGTATATCTTCCTTGAAGGAGTGTCTACTCAGATCCTTTGCCCATTTTTTAACTGGGTTATTTGTCTTTTTATTATTGAATTGTAATAGTTCTTTATATATTCTAGATATAGCCCCTTATCAGCTATGTGGTTCCTTTTTCCTCATTTTTTCCCTGTCTTCCCCCTCAACATGCCCCACCCAATTTAGTATGACATATTCACAACTTTCATTTTTCCCAAGTGTTTTAGAAATTTTAACACAAAAATCCCCATTCTAAATCATTTATATCCAATTGAATGACAGGCACATCTGAATAAGTTTATAATGCAAGGTTTCTTTGTCATCGGGATTCTTCTTTTTGTGCTGCTTAAATATCTCACATATTTTTATAGCAATTTTGGCTAAGTCCACTCACTGTTCTGTGAGTAGTTTTAAAAGCCCTTAGTTATTTGTGCAGTGGAATTTACACTTGCACAAATTATTTCCCAAAATATTTATTTGAACACGAGAGCCATCTTTGATACAAATTTCTTGCTTAATTTTTTTTCTTGTAGCTCCTGTTGTTTCTTTGTCTGCTCCGAATAGAGAGAACTTCAGTCAATGATGTCATTTTTGGTCATGAAGTTTCAACCTATGGGACACCACCTCTGGAGTGGAAGAAAAGGTCAGACAAAATGTTCCTCCCGTTGATGACAGGCCTATCTTGATGCAGGTGTGTGAATGATTTGCACAGTGCACACCAAACAAGTAATGAATTCTCTCTTGCAGATCACATTTTATCATGCAAGTTTGAAATACTGAAATGTTTCTTTTGTGATCATCTCAGGCAATATACTAATAGCTTCCATGTTCCAGGTATTAGAAGATTTATAAAATCTTTTCACATATCTGGTCTCCTCAGTATGACTTAGGGGTCTGCACACGGTGATTGGGAAGAAAGGATGAAAGGGGTGGTGCAGTGTTTCTCCAACGGTGGCTCAAAGATCACAGGGTCATCTTGACACCCTGGTGAAATGGCCAACCAACTGTAGGACCCAAAGACAGCCTGAGTGGATCAGGATACAGGGGCTGTGCCTCACAAATCTGCATTGTAAAATAATTGTCCCAGATGACCCTAATTCATGCTAAAGTTTGACAACCACTGGTACAGTAAGTAAATAGCATAATATGCTTCAGAATGAAAAATACTGTGAGAAAACTATTTCTTTGATCCAATTGCCTCACCTCTCAAAACATCTCAGAGCTGTTTAATAGTGAATATATGTCAGTCACCTAGCACATTCTCTTGCCCAGAGTTAAGCACTCAATGAATAGTAGTTATTTATTTTTTTAAGCCACATCTTTGGGATGTTCTTCTCAGAATAATGGGTGGTGGTGACATTTACGTGGAGGAAGCAGGGCAAGTGAAGCATCCAGGACAATCATGCTATGCAAATTATCACTACATCTGTGTAGAGGGCATGTGCGGGAGTAGTGATAGGTAAATCTGGGAAAGTAGGACTGGGCAAGGAAAGAAGACCATAAACTCAGAGGAAAGAGTCAGGATTTTTCACAGCAAGCTATGACGTCATTGAAGAGTTATTTTCATTATAATAATTTTCAAATATCCTCAAAAGTAGAGAGCATAGCATAGTGAAACTTTACATACTCATTACCCAGATTTAATAATTACCAACATTTTCTACATTGACTCATCTATCCCTCTTCTATTTTGCTTCTCTTTTTTTGCCAAAATATCTTGAAGCAATCCCAGGCTTTCCTGTTATTTTACCCTCCATACCTCATTGTACACCTATAACACACATGACACCTTTTTTACATAATCAGCATACCTTTATCATACCTAAAAAAAGTTAACAGTATTTCCTTGGCATCGTCTATCCACCACCTGAACCACTATCACATTTTCCCAAATGTCTCAAAAAAGTCCTTTCACAGTTATTTTTTTAAAAATAGGCTCTAAACACAGTCTATATACGACTGTTGGTTAGTAGGCTTCTCAGGTCTCTCTAATCTAGAAAAGCACCCTTTTTGCATCCCTGCTTTTTCCGTCATTGATTTACTACAGAAACCAGATGATTTGTTTACGTAGAATACTCCTCGTTCTGGATTTGTCTGTGGGCTCCCTTGGGATGGGGGTGGCCAGTTTATTTCCTATAAATGCGTGTTTGCTCCAGAGACTTACTTAGATTCCAGTTCAGTGGGCATGAGCCCTTTGTGGGGTGTTGTGGACTTCATAATTCGTCCCAGTAGAAGACACACCAGATCTGGCTGTCCCACTTTTAGACATGCTGGTATTAGTCACTTGTTTCAGGAGGTAAAAGCCTGATCCCACTATGACAAAGTTCCCCATTACCTTTCAACAAATAATTTCAACCAACTGATGGTTATTGCCTGGACCAATTCTTTCACTAGGGGGCATAAAACAATGACATTCTAATTCTAGCATCCCATCCATGTTTGTGGATCGGAAGCCGAGTTCTGGTAGTTAGCCGAGCTCATTGCTACTGCGGTGTTGCTGGTCCAAAGTACCCTCAGCAGGGCCTATATGTAGGTACACCCACACCCCTAAATTTATTTCTCTATTTATCTTCATATTTTGCAAACCATGGATTTTCACTGATATTTCTAATTCCAATCTAACACCACAGGGTTCATTCTAGTTTTCTCTCTTTCCATATTTGTAACTCTCTTCTCCCACAGTGAGAAATCTGGCTTGCATTATTTTTAATATATTTATCTATATCCCCAGTGTGTGGCCAGCTTCCCAGCTCTGTTGCCAGCTCCTCCCATGCATGGGTATCCTCTTCCCCTTCATGGACTGGTTCTGACTGCTTGTCAGGGTACCCCACCCCCACCCCCCTCACCTGAACACCATTCACCCTGTGCAGGCTTTGACTCCCTACACCTGGCTAGCCCTTCCCCCACCCCACAAGGATGACTTTCACAGCAGGTCTTTTGGGCTCCAAAACCTGAGACTGTGCCCTCGTCCCTCACCTCAACACATGCATACCCTCTTCACGCCAACTGGGCTCTCAAATCCCACAATAGAGGCTAAAATTCCACTTAGGCGCCTCCCCTGCTTAGTTTCTGACACCCCAAGGACCACTGTCATGCTTAGGTGCTCTCTTCACCCCATTCGGGCTCTGATACCCTTGCCAGCCAGCCCTCCCACACAGAAGTCCTCTTTGCCCTGCTGGGTCCAGAGTGGCTCCCCCAACCTTCTTCTGCCACAGCTGGTGTGGACCTTGCCTTACCCCACTATGTATAGGACAACCTTGAAAGTTTTTTTAGGGGCAGTTTTTTAAATATGTCCCAAGGGCAAATTTTTGTGTTTTTCTACCACTCCTAGTTATAGACATTACTGATAGCTCACTTAATATTGCTACCACCTGCTTTCTTATAATACTGAAAAATATCAGACAGACCTAAATGTCTCTCAGCAGGGAATTTATGAAATATACCATGGTATACAAGGTCTGTCCAGAAAAAGTCCAACCGCTGTTGATATATTGAGAACAGTTTGCTTGACATCGATGTAACCTGGCAGCCAAGGAGGGTGGACTGGAATGCACATGCATGAACAATGACAATTTCACTGTACTAGTCAGTGGGGGTGGTAAATGCTGTTGAGTGAGCCTGTGTACTGTGTGGCTGTCACATTCAAAATGACTGAGCGAGTGGAACAATGAATCTGCCTCAAATTTTGCGTTAAGCTTGAACATTCCTCTGTGGAAACTACTGGATGATTCAGAAGGCTGCAGCTATGGGCAACTGGTGATTGGCAGCTTCATTACGACAATGCACCTGCTCATGCATCATGTCTCATGCAGAGCTTTTAGTGAAACACCAAATCACCCAGGTGACTCAGCCCCGCTACAGCCCAGATGTGGTGCCCTGCAACTTCTGGCTTTTCCCAAAACTGAAACCACCTTTGAAAGGGAAGAGATTTCAGACCATCGATGAGACTCAGGAAAATAGGACGGGGCCACTGATGGTGATTGGGAGAACTGTGTGAGGTCCCAAGGTGCCTATTTTGAAGGGGACTGAGTCATATATATATCAGTGTGCACATGATATATATATATATATATATATATATATATATATATATATATATATAGTAAATAAATAAATATATATGGTAAAATATGATGATATGGTCTGACAAAGAAATGAGGTAGATCTATAGTACTGACATTGAAAGATACCTAAAATATATTGTTTATGTGCTGCTGAAGTGAGCATCCTAAAATATATCGTGAGGCAGAAAAGGAAAGGTACAACACAGAATTTTGGCATGATCTAATTTGTGTGAAAGGAAAAATTTTGCCCACATACGTATGTGCAGAGACACAGGCATGGAAGGACACATACCACTGCATTAAGGTAGATTATTTTGAGGGGCTGCCATTCTTGGCAACTTTTACTTTTCATTTTATACAATTTTGTATCATTAAATTGTATATAAAAATCCTAGATCTCTTCTATAATCAGGAAAAAGTGATAGAAATACTCTTTTAAAATAAATCACTGCAATTTAAAAAGACATAATGTGGGCGTCAGTGTTGATGATCTCTCCGGAGCTCCTCAGTATGAGCTAACCTAACCTTAGGGAGGGAGGGAACACGTGTTGGGGCAGGAGAGATGGGAGGCGGAAGAAGGAAGGAAAAAGAAGAAAGTTGACGACTTGGTGTTCCTTGAGCTATTCTTAGGCTCTTTCATTTTTCCTTATAATAAGAGACTTGCCTGGTCAGCTGGGTATCCTTACCGTAAATTTGAAACATAACTCTTAGCAAAAGGAAAATGTTGACCCTTAAGGAAAGGACTTAGCTTCTAAGAAATGACGTAGCATTGCCTGCTTGAAGTAATATTAGTATATGGGGGATCTAGTTTTATATTTTAGCCCAAATTAATTTTACTCAATATAGTTAAACAGTAATGCTCTCATTGATAGGGCCTAAATGTATTTTATAGAAGTCTTTTAGAGGGAAGCACTTGAAATGGGAACATGTCTATTTCTGGGAAGTCGTGATGTGCATAAAGTGGGCTATGACTGGTGAAAGCTCTTTTTCCTGCCCTGTTCTCCTCTAGTTGACACATTTGATACTCTCCACTTCAATTTAAGACTACACTATTTTTAAAAATTACATATACACCACACACACACACACACACACACACACACACACTTTGCCTTATTCCAAAAAAGATTTATGGCAATAGTGCCTGTCTGGTCAAGTGCACCTTTTCTAATTGGCCTTCTCCCCACACCCCCGCCACACCTCCCATTAGCACGTTTTTAATAACTACTCTTTAATGAGCACATTAGTAAGTATTAACAGTAATCTGCTTATGTCTAACTTTTCATTATACCATAAGTTTTTTCTCTGATTATAAATATGAGTAACGTACATTTTAGAAAGTCTTTTTTAAAAAGATTTTATTTACTTTTAGAGAGTGGAAAATAGGAATAAAGAGAGGGAGAGAAACACTGATGTGTGGTTGCCTCTCTCACGCCCCCCACTGGGGGCCTGGCAGCAAATGGGGCATGTGCTCTGACTGGGAATTGAACTGGTGACCCTTTGGTTCACAGGCCAGAGCTCGGTCCACTGAACCACACCAGCCAGGGCAGAAAATCTTGAAAACACAGAAACATTATAAAGAAGAAAGAAAATCACCTGTTCATTCCACCATTCATAAGATAATACTGTTAACATTTTTTTTTGTATTCTGTTTCACTCATTTTGTCTATGCCTTTTTTATTTGATTGTGATGATAGTGTTCCATTTTGCCTTTTATCTTACATAGAAATCTTATAGCATAATATTCTCCATGTTTTTACAAAGCTCTCCATAATTTTTAATGACTGCGTAGGATTCTGCCACATGCTACACCATCATGTACTTAACTTTCCCCTATTATTGTATAAGTCATGCTATAAAAAATATTGTCACACACAAAACTTCTTTTGAAACTTAGGTTATTTTCTTAGAATCACTTTCTAGAAGTTGGGAGAAGATGACAGACATTTTCAAGGTTCTCTATGTGAATTGCAAAAATGCTTTTCAGGAAGACTACACTGCTTTATTAATCAAATACTATTGCATCGAAGACAGCACTTTATCATGATTCTGCCTTGCAGTAATTTTAAGGATGCGTATTTACATACTATTACTATCTTGCTTATATAAAAATGCCTTAAACTATATGTTATTAGGTGAAAGAACCAATATGCAAATAACATAAGGCATTATACAGAATGGACAGAATGAGAAATATCACTTAATTTTTACTTGTCAACATAATGGGATTATGAAGACGTAGCAACATACTTTTACTATAGCTAGCATGTTAAGAGTATAAAATCCTTTACAGAAAAGTATGTGTAGTTTTTAGTACATATGCAGTAAACAACATTGTGAGATAACTCGTATCCACATCACCAGTGAGAAGAAATTTTTTGTTACTCCGGTTTCATGGTGGATATTTAAATAAATAGAGTTTAAGGTTAATGACTTGACAAAACAAAGGTATAATTGACATCAACCAACACGAGAGAAATGTACACGGATAAGTATTTTATGCAACTGTTGTTTGTTTTTTTGGACAAGTTTAATGTAAATTTGAATTTTTTGGATGTATTCTTCTCCCATTTCTCTTACTTGCCTGCACTTTGCTGGTTTCCCTAAACTTACTGAGGCATTAAACAATCTCACTAAGTGTATTTAATAAAATTACACTTGTAGACTAAGCTAAGGAAAATGTGTACTAACATTTCCTATATTTTCTTTACATGTGCTACTCAATAAATGACTGGTCAGAGGTTTCACATTTTAAGTATTGACAAAGGAAAAATTTAGATTATGATAAAATGAACTAGAAATGCTGTTAATGTCACCGACTTCAAAATTCCTCAGGATAGAGATGCTAGGTGAGATGGGAGGGCACTGAGGAAATAGCTAGCTAAATTGCAAATTTAGAGATGAAAACTGTCTAGAATAATTTACTCTGATTAAAATTCTAATTCCACTTCATTCAAAAATCTCATTTTCAATATTATATTCAGAAAATCATCGGAATTTATTTTATAATAATAATTAGTATTTAGGTAGCACTTACTTGCCAGGCACTAAGTACTCCGTAAGTATGAACTCATTTAATCACAGCAGCCTATGAGACAGATGCTATCCGTCTGCATTCTACAGGTGAGGGAATGAAGGCGTGGAGAGGCTTCCGGTAACTTCTCCAAGCTCACCAGCCAGTAAGCCATGCAATTGGTATGCAAATCCAAGCTGTTTGGGTCCAGTGTCTGGTCTCCTAACCACTGTGTTCTACAGCCTTACCTCCATGTTACTTCTTGTACAAAACTTTAATTATAGACTTACTGTTATTGTTAACAAGTCAAAACTCAGATATGTTAGGTGAGTTTTCTAAGGTTGCCAGAATTACAGATGTTAATTGAATCCCCGGAAAAGATTCAAAGACCAAAGGTCCATCTGTTTTTTTTAGAGGACTCGTTGGCAAAAGGTAGATAATTTTGTAATTCCTGCGGGCTCTAAATGTCCCTACTTTAATTGAGTTTTGTGATAGAAATGAATTGTTTGACATCCTGGAGCATCTTCTGTGTTAATTTTAATAACTGCAGTGACACAGTTCTATCTTAAATTGAATTTATTGACAAAAAAGACATGGAGTTGAATGTTTTGTTGATGGAAATCATGAAAGGGACAGTTAATTGAAAACAGAAACAGAAATTTTAAGTGCTCACTCAAATTTAAAAGGAAAAAATAATTGGCTTCTCATTTCCAGAATTACCTGGTGAATCCATACAATAGTCAGCTGCTGTTTTTATCACAATCTTTTATTTGTGCCAAGGATATTCTGGAATGGGAAAAAAAAGTCAAATGATCAAATTTCAAGTAATTTTCCCTCCCTTGATGACCTAAAATTTGAGGTAACAGAAATTATATGGCGTGTTGCAGGGCAGGGCCCTGGCTAGGGATATGCAAGAGGCAACTGATCAATGTTTCCCCCTCTCACTTCGATGTTTCTCTCCCTCTCTTCCTCTCTCTCTAAAAATAACTAAAATATTTTTTAAAAAGAAATTGTATGGCAGATGCAATAGGGAGGGCAGAAGTCAATATTGGTCCTTGGGATGTGGGAGTCAGAAATGCTGGGATGTGGGAATGGTGACAAGATTGTATATTAAAACTGCTGGCACATAGAAATACAGAGAATACAGAGTTACAATACAGGATTCAAAAACTTTGGGATATGGGAATTAATAATGGCAGAATGAGGATATTGAATATTTTAAAATTTAGGAGTTGAGCTGTGGGCATGAGGATTCATGGGCTGTGGATGAGCTATGAAAATCAAGAATGGAAGGTAGAAATAATCTCATCAGAATGGAATAGCTTATGTTGGATTAGGCTTCCCACTGAAAACAATGATAAAAATAGGACAAATAGACATATGTATATATAATATATTTAACAATTATATTATATATAACAACTATAAATAAATGTATTTAACAATAATTTAACATATTAAAAACTATATGCATACACACACACATGACAAATGTATATATTTAACAACTGCTTGAAGGCAGGAAAGAATAACAGATAAAGGCAGGATTTGGTTGACTTCAATCTTTGAAAACAGTAAGGGCAAAGTTCACGTTCACCTAAGTTTTCCCCCGCTCCCCAGAGCATTTTCCAGTTGGCTCAAGGGGCAACAGAACTAGATAGCCAGCGGCAATCTCAGCAGGATAGGAGAAGGGATGGGAGTTGGATAATAAAAACAGCTAGGATTTGAGGCACAAAATTCTAGAGAGGAGGAAGCTATGGAGATGTGAGCCCAAAAATCTGTGTACAAATTGCCCTCAAATCATCAGTCAGTCCTTAAGATGCACATGCACAGGGAAAGGCTTTAAGAAACTCAGGAAAAGAGTATCACTTAAAGAGTTGAACAGAGATTTTAGTAGCTGCACAGTATTGGGGAAATGAGGGTTCAAGTTCAAGCCCCACAAGGTGGAGGAGCCTTTGGTAAGCATCCTGGGCTTTTAGTTGTAAGATCTAGTAAGGACCATGACTTTAAAAGCATAAAACCAAACCTCAGTGGGATTATGTGATTCACTGGTATTCTATCTGCCTATTACAATAAGAAAACTTAACCCTCTTGGGAGAAATCTGGTATCATCCAGAGCCTCAACAATTTTTCTTCCACGCTGTCTGACATTCAATAAGAAATTATGAGGCATGCTTAAGAAAAATAGAACCAAATACAAAAAAACCAAAGAGGACCTAGAGGTGATTCAGGTATTGAAGATACCAAATAAGACCTTTCAATACGAGAATTAAAATGTTCTAGAACTTAGAGGAAAGATAAAATATTTCACCAGAGCCTTCGAATCTACTTAAAGAATGGAAGAGGAGAAGTCAAATGAAAATTCTGAAGCTAAAAAATATAATTAAAAATAAGAATTCAGTAGTGGGGTTGTATAGCAGCTCAGATATAGCAGAAGAGATTCTAGCAAATGGGTGATAGGTCAATAAAAAATATGCAAATTAGAGCACAATGAGAAAAAAGAAAAGAAAAAAACCCCAGAGTGTATGGAACATTCAAAAAGGTCTAACATACATATAATTGGAGTTCTAGAAGAAGAGACAGAGAAGGGGACAGAAGCAATACTTAAAGAAATTGTGAGTGAGAATTTTCAAATACTGATAAAAAAATCAGATTTTATATTTAAGAAGTCTTAAGATCCCAAGTAGGATAACACACACACACACACACACACACACACACACACTCATACAATTAGTACGAAAACGAAAGAAAAATTGTAAATCATCTAGGGGTGGGAGAAGAAGACAGTACCTTCAGAGGGGCAAAAACCAGACCTATAGCTAACTACTCAGCAGAAACAATGGTGATCAGAAATCAAGGGAAAGACATTTTTACATGCCAAAAAATGTGAAAAGCCAAAATAGAATTCTATACCCAGCAAAACTATCCTTTAAAAATGTAGGTTGAATAAAGAGGTTTACATGTTAATAAAAATTGAGTGGCTTTGTCGCTAGCAGACCTGAACTATAAGAAGGCTTGCAGGAATTTTTCACATGAAAGTGCAATGATCCCAACCAGAGATGTCAAACAAACTTCAAGGAGTAATGAAGTACATCAGAAGAAGTGAGTTTGACCCGCTTCTGTTCAAATAAATTCTCATTCCAGTGAAATAATTTGGTTTAAAAATATAAGTTCATATTAAATTAAATATAGAAAAGAGGTGAGCCGTAATTTTACAACTCAACACCATGCCAGTTTAATTTTAACCTAAATAAAGTTTAAAAAAATGAAGTTGGGCTCTGGGAGTCAGAGGTCAAGGACAGAAGTTAGCATATAGGAATCAAAAGTTAAGGCGGATTTTGTTATGCAAGTGGGCCTTAGGGGACATGAGGATTTGGAGAGATGTGGTAGTCAGGGGCTAAGGACAATAGCTGTGCTGTAGGAGTTAGGGATCAGGAATCTGTGGGAGATGTGTGAGTCCTGGGTCACGGCTGACAGCTGGGTTGTGGTGGTTGTGTCAAAGGACAGGGGTATGAAATTAACAGCGGTTGAAATGAATGCAGAGGACAGTTGAGATTCCCGCCCCAGGCTCCGCCCTCTTGTCCCCGCCCCCCACCTCGTGCACCGCCTCTATCGCCCCGCCCCTCACGCCAGGCCCCGCCCTGTCCAGCGCCTGGAACTCGGAGGCCACAAGGCACGGCGCAGAGGGATCGAGCGAGCGAAGGAGCGGCGCAGGGACCCCGCTGGCCGCTGGGGCTTTCGCGGCGCCCGCTTTCTCTCCCTCCCCTCGGGCTCTTGGGCCGCTGGCCGGCACCGCCTCCCGGGAAGATGGCGCTGCACTTCCAGGTCAGTACGCTCTGCGCCGCGGGTCCCCGCTCCGCTCCACCGCCACGGGAACCTGGCGGGACTCTGGGATCTGGAGACTGAGGGCCGAAGGCGGCGACGGAGGCCGCGGGGCTGCGGACCGGTGTCCCAGGAACACGGCTGGGCTGTACACCACGGGCCGGAGGAAGGGGCGGCCTGAGCCGGGGGGTGGGGGTGGAGGGGCAAAGGCCAGTCTCGGAGGTCGCCCCTCGGGGGAGGGGGTGCGGACGCTGGCGATCGGCGGGAAGGGCGGCTTTGGCGGCCCCCAGGCAGGTGGGAAACCAGTCCGGCTGGACAGCCTTCCAGTCCTGTCGCCTGCCGCAGCTCTGTCGTCAGTCAACACACTGTTGGGACGGAGCTCGAGAGGGGCCCTGAGTCGCGGAAGGTGCTGCGACAGCAGTCGGACTTGAACTGGCCAGAGCGGGCAGGGGCTGTGTCTGTAGCGAGTTGGAGGCGCAAACCCTGGCCGGGCGTGGGCGGGCAGCCGCGTGGAGATGCTAAGGATGTTCGAGCAGCAAGGCTCACGCGTTCTCGGGCTCCTCGGGCATGTGCATCCAGTTATTCATTCAACAAACATTTATAGAGCTCCGTACTGTGTCTTAAGAACTGTGCAAAGTTCTGGGACGAAGGATGACATCATTTTCTCATCCCTGCACTCATAGAATGCAACATTATTACAGTGCATGTGAAAAATGGTGTGATAGAATTCATCAGAGGATATCACAGGAACATCGAGAAGGGGCCAGCCCACCTAGTGTGTGAGGCAGAACTGCTAGGCTTCCCAGACAAGAGAGGCTTTGAGCTTCTTGCAGCTTCCATTTGTCCACTTTTTAATTGAGTTTCTACTTTGCTAAGTATTGAAAATCCAACTGTAGCAAAACTTGATATCTACTCTCAGGGAACTTGCAATCTAGTGGTTTTAGAAAGACTTGTAGGAGTTGGCTGGGTGAAGAAGAAAGGAAGGGCGTAGAGGCAGAAGGACCATGTGAGCCAAGGCAGAGCATGTGGAAGAACATGGCGCGCTGCCGGAAGCTGGGTCTGGCTGGAGCGTAGGAGTCGTTCAAAAGGGATGGGGGCAGGGGAGGCTGTGGATGGTAGGAGATGACTAGGGACGGGTAGGCAATTTCTCGATATGAAGACAGTGTATCCAAGTGTCACGGTACTCTTTGTAGACTTCTTTGGGTCCCCCCGTCATCACACTGACTCATTCCTTAACTGTGACAGCTCCAGGGTGTGGTGGACTAGGGGGTGGTGAGCCCCACACATGGCTTTTTGACTCATTGCCATTTTAAGGATCTCCAGGTCAAAATAATGTTGTTTATTAATACATTATAAATATGCCTCCCTGGGAAATTTCCAGAGGACGACTCTTACAGGGAGGACCTAGGGATTGGAAACAGGCAACCACAGCTCAGACGTAAATCTCGGGGGTAAATTAAAAACTATGGCGGAAGTTTGGGACATTTTCAGACTTGGAAAGATGATGCATAATAGTATATCACATAGTCCTGGAAGACTCCTTCATACTTAGGTAGCGTATTGGAGCAATTAGCTGCTCATGCCAAACTGCCCATACTGGTTCCCTAGCAGTGTACTTCGGAGTAGCCGTGGGCAACTTAAAAGTGGAATTGGACACATAGAAGATCAGATAGTTTGGGGGGTGGGGGCAGTGCAGAAAAAAGCTCCAAAACTTCTCACTTTGAATTGTTTTCAGCGTAGAGGATCATATTGTTGTCCAGCTAACTCAAGGAACATTTATTAATAACGATAACCAGTCCCCAGCACTTTGAATTTTCATATGCTCGTTATAGATTTTGAGCCGCACAACTGACTTGAGAAGTGTGTATGTATGCAAATATTTTATTCCTGAAGACACTGAGTCTTAGAACAGCTGTGACTTGCCCAAGGCTGCAGGGTTAGAGTAGACTCAATGATTCGGAGTTCCGTGCTCTTTCGTACCTGTATTTTATTGTCACATCAACAGAGCAGACAGTCAAACATTATGCTGTTGAGGTGGTGAGTAAATAAGTGGGGTTAAGGCTCTGCTCCACAATCTCGTTCGCATCCTGGCATACATAAAAAATGCTAATTGTCTAGCTCATTGACATAAATTGCCCACAGCCAGAAGCCTGGCTGCACAAAGGGCAGCGGAATCAATATCAGGCACACCTATAACCCACTTAAGGTCTGTACATTCTGGTTAGGAAGCTGTGAGTTAGGGCGCTCTGTCCGAAAGAAGTAATGGACCTGAGTGATCTGAGGGGAGACAGCCCAGATGGGGCGTGAGGAGCAGAGTGAGCAAAGTTAGAGTTGGGAGCAAGTGAGATGTAGGCTAAGCGCATAGAACAGAGGGATCTTGGTGAGAATCGAGGAATAACGTTGCAGATAATTTAGGCGACATGTCGATTTTTTTTTTTTTTTTTTTGCTCAGGATTGTTCCAGAACCAGGGATCATAGTCATATGATATCAAAATAACATTTATCATTTTCAAAATGAGGTTTAGAAAGGTTCAATACTTTGCATGAGGTTACTTAATAAGTAAGTGCCAGACTCCAAAGCTTCCACTCTTGTTCCTACAGAAACCCACTAAGAATCCAGGGCACTGGAGGCCACAGTTAGAAAATGTCCTTTTATTGCACAATTGTCTGTGAATATCATAAAGAGGTGTGAAGTCTTTATTTAAAAAGAATTGGTGGGACCGGACGTTATGACAGATCAGGTATTTACCTGAAATTAGCCAAACTTCGAGAGCAGACTGCCCTCACTTCTGATGCTAACTGTGTGAGGGCCTTTCCCAGAACCACCCTCGGGTTTGATAGTTTATCAGAAGGACTCAGAGAATTCACTGAATGCTGTAATACTTGTTTGTTACCAGGACAGTACACAGATTAAAACTCATTAAAAGAAGAGATGCATAGGCTGAATTCTTTGGGAAGAATTCCAAAGGAACATTTCATTGCCCTCAGGACACATTACTCTCCGAGCAAATATGTGTGCGATACGCACTGAGTATTGCATACCGCGGAAGCCTGAGCTTCGAGTTTTAGGGGTTTTATTGGAACTTCATCATGTAGTCATGATTGATTGCCCATGTGATTGATCTCAGTCTTTTAGGGAGATGGATATCAATTAATCCAGAGTCCCCACCCTAAACGCATGGTTGGCATTTTTGATTTGGCCAGACCCCAGTTTAAGACTATGGGGTGGACCTCCCTACACTGGGTTCTGAACAAAAGCATTCCTATGAGCTATGACCTAGATTATCTCCCAGAACCTGAGGGCAAAGGCCTGACTTTTCTTTGGGCAGGACTAAACTCTTAATTACGTAGGAGGGACCACAAGGAATGAAGAGCTAAAGATAACATCAAGATTGTAAATCTAGCTTCTGGGCTAGACCTCTGGAGCCACTAAAAGAAAACGAAGGGACAGAGTGAACATCCATGGGAAATATGTTCAATTCCGTTTTTGACATTTTGGGGTGGTTTTCAGCATCTTTCTGGCTTCCCAAGAGGAAGACATTGTAGACAATTATAGAGGTGGTGACAGAGTTGAAAGAATGAACTAGAATGTCACCTGCGGGCTAATGATGACTGAGGTGAAGGGTAGCAAGTTGGCAGTGAGGGGACAACATGTACATGGGGCCTGAAGACTTGTATTTGGCTCAAAATTGACCATTTACTCTTATGTTTGATCTGGAGCAACTTACATAGGTGTTTGATCTCTCGCCCTCAGAGTTCTGTGAAGTGGGTGTGCTACAATACACACTTTGCAGGAGTCCCCTTTTCAGGGTTGGTTTGAAAAGTAAAAGGTGGAAATACTTTTGGGAACTGTAAAGCCCTCAAACAATACTTACCCACTTCATTGCAGAAGAGTTACAAGAGGCCCAGGAATAAGCCAGGAAAGCACCGTAAAGGCAGGAAGAAACGAGAGTTTGTGGGAAGTGAATAACTTCCAGATAAAGGCGACTTTTATTAGTGGTCACCAAGCAGCTTAGTTCCAGAAGGCAGGAAAGACAGAGGGAAGTAATTGAAAGGAGTTTTTTAAATTGAATTGAGGTGGAATTTTCGTGGTTTGTTTGTTTGTTTATTTATTTTATTATTGGGGGACATTTTTTCCCTAGAACAAAAGCCTTCGTTCTTTAGCTTTAATGAAGTATAATTGACAAATAATAAACTGCACACTTTTAAACTCTGCAGATGGATGAATTTGACATACATATAGACCTGGGACACCATGGGAAGCCTCAAGATCAGGTGCATGCCCATCATTCCCCAGACGTGATGCCTCCCCTCCTCCCTGCCCTGCCACTGATCCCCTCTCTGGTACTACAGAACCAGAGATACATTCTTTTTGTTTGGCTTCTTTTTTTAATCCTTACCTGAGGACAGGCATGTTGGTTTTAGAGATAGGGGATGGGAGGGGGAGAGAGGGAGAGAAACATCGTTGTGAGAGAGAAGAAGCCACCAGTTGCCTCTCACATGTGTCCCCGACTGGGGACCAACCCGTGACCTTTAGATTTGTGGGATGACGCTCCAACCAACTGAGCCACACCAGCCAGGGCTGTCTGGCCTCTTTTACTCAGCATTTACTGGTGGATAGATACATGTGTGGGAATTACTTCATAGAAGGAAGTCACATCGTTTAGGGTTAATTGTGCATCAATTGTAAAGGCCAGAAATAAGCCCAGAGGAACCTGGAAGATCTTTATTTACCCAGTACGCAGGATTATGTCACGGTCTCCCAGGCTATGGAAATTGGGGCTGTCTGTTTGCATTTGATAGTTGCTCTGTAAGAGTTAGGTGATGTCCAATTCTACTTGTTCCACCCATTAGTTATTTAAATGGGCTTATAATGGTGATATTAAGCCTTGGAGAAGCTTTAATAACTCAAACCTGATTTGTCAACCAATCGAGAAGGGAGTCATTTCTCTGAGGCATTCTCATGTTAATCATATTCTCTGACATCAGTTTATAAAACTCAGGTGCAAACTGATCAGTTCGCTGTGAAATATAAAGTCTCTACAGAGGGATCCTTTGGAGAGTCACATGCTAGTCAGAAGATTGCTTGGTCAGTCAGCAGTCCAACCACACTGAGTTTGACCGTTGTAAAGGTCTGCGTGATGCTTTTCCCCCAGACTGAGGGTCTGTGTGTGTGTGTGCGCCTCGTTCCCTCTGAAAAGGTTTCCCCGGCATGTGTTTAATTGTAATAATTACAGTGAAAGAATGACTTGATTTTTTCTCCTTTGTTTCACCCTTTTGGAAGAGAAAAGTTCAAACCTTTTTATCTTGCGCTGCCTTTCAGTTGTTAATAACTTGAAATACCGGTGGGGGAAAAATAGCTCATTGGTGACATTTTAGATGGAAACAAATACTATTTAAATATACTTCTGACTTGTTCTGTGTTGAGGATCTCTGAACCAGTATAAGAAAACAGGCAAAATAGTTTCCAGAACTTTTCCAGAATCTTTCCAAATAGACTTACTTAGGTGCCATTGAATTGGTTAATGCTATTTGTACTTGCTTCCCAGGGCTGTTGTAACGAATTCCCACACTCTGGGTGGGTGAAGACAATAGAATTTATTTTCTTGCAGCTATGGAGGCCAAAGTCTGAGACTGATGTGCCCGCAGGGTTGGTTCCTTCTGGAGGCCTTGAGAGAGAAGCTGTCCCAGGCCTTCCTCCCCATCTCTGCCGGCCAGCGCCGTCACTGGGGTCCCTGGCGTCTGGCTGTACCACTCCAGTCCCCACCTCCTCCTCCGCATGACCTTCTTCCCTGGGTCTCTGCCTCTAAAATGTCCCTCTCCTTTCCCTTACGAATCATTAGATTTAGGGCCCACCCTGAATCCAGGATGATTTCATATCCCGAGATCCTTTAGTTAGGGATTTGCGAAGACCCTATTTCCAGATGAGGCGCTAGGGCTTAAGACTTGGCCCTATCTTTTAGGGGGCTAATGAATAATTCCATTCATTGCAATATTCGTAAGAAACAATAATTGGCCTTTATAGTGCGTTCTGAATTCAAAAGTTAGGCATCCTTACCTCATTCAATCTTCCAAACAACCCTACAAGGTGGACGCTGTCACTAGTCTCTTCTTTGTGTTGTCTTTTGTATTTAAACAGTTAGGTCTTGTCCCTTCCTGGCCCAGTTCTATCTGCACTCAAAGTTGACTTCTTCAAAGACTCTTAGACCTTAGATGAATGTGGCAAGGTCAGTTTATTAGGAAATTATTCTGGGTATTGTCAGTTCTAAAATCCAGCCCTGCACATTTATCAGGTGAAGGAAAACTTCTGAGCTTGATCATGAATTATGACAAGCAAAGGGGTAGTTCCTTTCATTTCTGTATTTCTTACCCTTGGAGAAAATAGGGGGATTCATATGTATTGCTGAATCATACATTCTCGATGGATTTTGATATTATGAACAGCATGTAATAGTAGTCTGAAGACTTCTTGGACCTCTCCGGGGTGAGGGGGGTTGTGTAAAAGGTGGTTCATTTGAGATCCTTTACTTTCTTTTATTTTTTCCTTGATTTTAATTTATCCACTTGAAGCCCTTCTTTTGTATTTTCATTTTCACTGTAGCCGAGAATTCCCAAGCCCTGGGGTGTTGGGCTCTGACCTGGATGGGGAAGTGGAAAGGGCGTGAGGGAGCTAAGAAGGAGGGCGGGTGAGAAGGGTCGGGGAGGCAGAGGAGGCCTCATGGCAGAGTTTCCGGTGCATCCCTGTCAGGCAGAGGTGCACGCACTCAAGAGAGTGTTTGGACCAGTGTAGCCATAAGGCTGCCACATAAAAAATGCAGGCCAGAAAGGACCCAGAATAGCATTTCTTCATATGCCCACCTGACATTGAAATCTGTGCCAGTTGTGTGTCCTCCGAAGAATGATTCTCTTCTGGTTCAAGTTCAAAGGGAGTAGTTTGTTTTAGTAGGATGCCAGTAACAGAAGTTCTTCAAAGGTGAGAGCAACGCTGAGTCCATTTTTAAGTTTTTTTTCAGGTTGTATCTGTGTGTCCTGTATCTTCAGTTGAGATGATATTTGTAAATGGAATGAATTATCCTTGGTGCCTGTAAAGTAGGAGCCTACCAAGTGCTAACCAGTCATTACACGGCTGGTAATAACACGGGCCAAGTGATAGTTCCTGGAAGTCATGACAGAGTTTGCCTGCAACATGTGAGTCATTAGGTCAGAAGCCCCAAACCAGCCTGCGTTCAGGATTATGTTTTCTCTTTTGTAGACGGCCCCAGAGAAGTTCTCGCAGTTTGAGGAAGACTGCATATCAGTGTAGTGTCTGCAGCTTGCTCGTAACTCCCTCCACCCATCCCTTTAGCCTCCTTGTGGCCCCTTTCACCAGTCACACTGACCTTTTAATGCCTTGAAATGCGAAGCCCTGTTCTGGGCCCTGGGAAATGCTGTTTCGTTGCCGGGACTGCGCTCCAGTATTTTTTGTCTTGTCCACCCTTTCAGGTCAGCATAAGCGTTACCACTTCAGACAGGCTTTGTCTAACTCCTGGGGTTTGGCAAGTCTTCCTCTTTCTGTACTCTTCCTTTTCCATCACAGAATTCTCGGTTTATAATTAAATAACCTGGGGGTAGGAGAGGCGCCCTGTTTGTTCGCCGCCGTGGCCTCTAGTCAGTAGTGGTAGCTCCGTAAGCATGTATTGAACCGATGAACACAGGCACGATATCTGTATCCCTGTTTCCTGTTTCCTGTTTCCTGTGATCAGTCAATTTGTCCAATTTTTTCCACTCAAGTAAAATACTCACTTTTTTTCTTTTCAAGAGTTTGGCAGAATTGGAAGTATTATGTACCCATCTCTACATAGGGACCGATCTGACACAAAGAGTAGAGGCTGAGAAGGCACTCCTGGAACTTATTGACAGCCCAGAATGTCTCAGCAAGTGTCAACTGTTGTTAGAACAAGGAACAGTAAGTATTTGATAAGTGATTCGTCGTGAAGGATCAGTAGATGCATGCCATTCATTCTCAGTGAACTCATGTAGGTTAGCAGTGGTGGCTGATAGGTATGTCTGACCACATGTCTTTTTACCACAGTCTATTTCCTTGTCAGAAAGATGAGTCGGGGAAGAATTGGAAAGCCTGAATGAAAGCAAATTTAGGGAAGGGCGCAGGAGGCGGAAGTAAGCAGGAATTGAAATAGTTTGTTGATTCCGCTTGGCCCTTCTTTATGTATCCTATCAGTGGGCAAAAGTTACATTTTTATAAAGTTGACTGAGAGCTGTAACAAAAAAAAAATCTCAAGGTGGGAGAGGCAAGTTGTAATTGACGCTGAAACAGGAAGGAATGATTCCGGGGGATGCTGAAGACCTCTTGCCTCCCTCCGTTCTAGAGTTTCATAGCCTTTTTCATCCCTCAATTACTTAGAAATACTCGAACGTAAAACCGGGTGCAGTGTTACCTACTTCCTGCATGTCTGTGCATGGATGTTACTCGCAGTTCAGTTGAGCAGGCGTAGCTGTGCAGGTAGAGAGTTCTGGAATGACACGGTATGCAATACAATAAGTGACCGTGTGGCCCAGAGCAGAGGTCAGCCAACGTCTTCTGGGAAGTGCCAGACGGTAGGTAGTTCAGACTTTGTGGGCCGAGAAACAGAAATCAAGGGTCTTCTGTAAACATGTCTGTAAGAAGAGAGAAGACAGATTTCCCCCAAGTTTTATCGATGAAACTTAAAACGTAATCATTGGGTACAGTTTTCTTCATGTAGGTCTGCTAATGAAAACAATGGAATTATCCTTTTGGGGGTAACATTTTGTTTAATTGGTGTTCCAAGTTAGTATTTCTTGTCATCAGTGTTGATTGCAGATGTTCACATGTTAATCCTGATCTGTAATGAGACTTCACATACTTTATTTTTGAAAGTGCCTTTTCACACAGGTAGGTTCCGACAGATACAGATATCGGCCCATGAGCCTGTGATTTTAATTAAGCATATTCATCACTGAGAAGGCATTTACAGAATCCTGTTAAAACTTCTCTTGATATTTGCCTTTTAGAATGTGAATATGTTGCTGATTAGTCACTTCCAATTGAAGGTCAGGTGGAAGGTCCTCAGTTGCTGAGTTAAATGGATTTTAAAATACGGAAGTTGTTTTTTGCGCTTGTATCGCAAGGTCTGAGAACTGCGGCCGGAACAGTCGTTAGAGCTCAGAAAATGAATCAGGAACAGAGGTCCAGCTCCTTGTGCCAGTGTGGAAGTACACAGAGCAGCCAGGTAGCGCTCGTGATGCAGGCAGCGTCCGCTGCTACTGCAGTGACTCTTACTGCAGTGTAAGTTTTGTGGGTGCTGAGCCCTGTTTGCCTTTTAGGCCATTTACAACTTGAGGTTGAAGTCATTAATTAAGAGACATCAAGTTTACAGCAAAAGCTAATTTCTTAAAGCCACTTAGTGTTCAGCAGGAGTGGCTTAGAATGGTTCTTCTCATTCAGAAAACCGTCAGTCTCAGCCCCAAGTTAAAAATAAGAATTGCGAGGATGGAACTAACTGTGTGGTAGGGAAAGTCGGGATTTTCAGCTTCTATTTCTGATAGAAGTTTACAGAAGTGAAGATAAGCTCGTGGAAGTGACTAGAAGTCCACAGTTAACCCCTGGGCTTCATTAGTGCTGACAGATTCCGACGTTCACTGCAGTGTCCGCGGATGGTTAACGCAGTGGCTGACCGCAGGTGTAGACTCTTACGTCCAGTAGCCCTTTTCTGCTCCCCATGTTTTTGCCTCCACTTGTGACACATCTTGGCAGATGCGACTTCAGGTTGTACAGAATTAGGGTTTTCTCACCTTCTTGAAGAATGTTCCGGCCTGTAGTTTCCCAGACTCCTCAGAGGTTAATTCTTCAAGTCACTCCATACTTAGCATTGATTTCTGAAATAAACGGTGAGTATCGGTGACAGTATGGGCAGTGTTAGTAGCATCTGTCACCTCAGCGAGCACTAAGGAGAACCTCCGGTCAGTTGCCTTGCTTGAAATCTGCTTTTGACCCTGCCCAGATGTCTTCACCTGAGCGTTGTTCTCACCGAAAGGCTCCTCAGTGGTCTGAAGTTCATTTTCTCGGTGTATAACTCTTTGGCTACTGCAGTAAAATAATGGTGATTTCATTAACTGCTTGGCTAACAAATGAGCCTCTTGAAAACTTAACTTTGGTCACAGCCTTATTTTCTGTTTTTGTGAAGATGTTCTGCTGTGATGAGATACTTTGTTTTAAATTTTCTGCTTTTTCTGTTTGTGAAAAATTCTCATTATCGCTTAGGAAAATTCTTACTGGAGAGTGTTAATTACTTCAGTTTCCTTTGTGATGATGATAAATGTTATCATTCTTTCAGACATCCTATGCTCAGCTCCTCGCAGCGACCTGTCTTTCGAAACTGGTTAGCCGGGTCAGTCCTTTGCCGGTCGAACAGAGGATAGACATCCGTAAGTGGTTTAAAATGCCTTCCATCGAATTGTGTTTATTTCCCTTTTAAATGTGTTACAGGCATGCAGGTTTTTGGATTCTGTCATTTTGTAAAGACGAGTCAAGTGGTCAGGTTTCCCTCACCCGTCTAATGATGGGTGGTGGTGATTGCACAACTGTGTGTAATTGAAAAAGCGTTTGTTCAGATTGATAATGAATAATACCTAACGTTGTGTTTTGTGCACTGTTTATGAAGATTTGCGCTGTTTTATTTCAGCCACTAAACTTAGAAGGTCGGCACTGTCGTTACCCTCACCTTGTAAAGGAGGAGATCAGACTCGATAGGCTCCGTGATGTGTCCAAGACCTCGCAGCCAAGAAGAATAGAGCTGGGGTTCACCCCCACAGTGCGTGGGGTTCATGTTCTTCGTCTGCTCTGAACTTCACGCACACTGAATGATAGGAACAAAGTCAGTTTTCCAGTGTTCTGCAGGGTGCCACATGTACATTATTTGGGATGCATGTATGAAGTCAAAAGCAGGTTTCCGAAGGGGGTTGGGTAGAGGTGGAAGGGGATGTGGGGGGAATAAACGGTAATGGGAAAAATACAGCAAAATAAAAAATAAAAATAATTAAAATTTAAAGAAGCAGATTTCTACTTATTAGGAAGATATTGTGTCTGCAGATGAGCAGTACTTGAAATTTAGTGTAGTTGGAAGCTGATTCTATTAAAGTAGCAATACGTTTTTCATAAGTAACGTATTTTAAGGAGTGTGTGTGTAAGTTTGTGTATTTGTTCTTTCCCTAGGGACAAAGCTCCGATAATTGAGGGGATTTTTAAAAGTCTTTTTTCATATTAGAAATAGATTGTTGATTTGTTTCTGCTTTCTGGTCTCAAGGTTCTCGTGATTCGTATTTGTGTATCAGAAACATTAAAATTTGTATGATAGGTATTTAGGATCAGTTTTTGAATGGGTTGATCACACAACGTGCAATTGCCTCACGTATTTGACTGACATTTCTCTAAGCACCCAGAGTCACAGACGCTGCAGAAAACCCTGAGGAGGATTTACCTATGCTCTCATGGACTGGTGTGCAAGAGAGAAGTTTGCAGTTTTAAAAAGAAAGGCTTAAACATTATAAACCTAAGTCATAAAGCATTGTTTTCGCTTGACTTTGACACACACACATCTTAAATAGACTTGATTTTTTAGAGCAGTTTTAGGTTCATGACAGAACAAAAAATACAGAGCTCCTGCATAATTCTTGTCCCCACACATGTATAACCTCCCCCATGGTCAGCATCCTGCAGCCAAGGGGTCCCCTGGTCACAGTTCATAAACCTGCAGTTTACGTTAGGGTTCACTTTCAGTGGTGAGCATTCTGTGGGCTTGGATAAATGTGTGACGACATGCATCCCCATTATAATATCACATAGCATAGTTTCACTGCCCTGAACGTCCTCTGTGCTGCTTATTCATCCCTTCCTACCCTCCAGCCTCTGACCCCGGCAACCACTGACCTTTTCACCGTTTCTACAATTTTTCCTCTTGCAGAACGTCAAACAGTTGGAATTATACAGTGGATAGGCTTTTTAGTTTGGCTGCTTCTCCTTAGCAGTACACATTGAAGGGTCCTCCATGTCTTCATGGCTTGGTAGCTCCTTTTTTTTTTTTTTTTTAAAGCACTGACTGATATGCCAACAGTCTGGATATAGCAGTTTCTCCATTCACCGCCTGAAGGACAACTTGATTGCGTCCGAGTTTTGGCAATTATGAATAAAACAGCAGTAAAGCAGGTTTTCCTGTGCGCATGAGCTTTCTCCTTGGGTACATACCAAGGAGAGTGATTGCTGAGTGAGGCGGTAAGAATATGTCTAGGTTTGGAAGGAATTCCCAGATGGTGTCTTCCAAGGGGCTGTAGCATTCTGCATTCTCCCCAGCAGTGAATGACAGCTACTGTTGTTCCGCATCCTTGCCAACATTTGGTGTTTTCTGTGTTTTGCATTTTGGCCATTTTAATAGGTTACATGGTCGTTCGTATCTCGCAGTTGTTCTGATTTGCATTTCCCTGAAGATACAGGATGTCGAGCATCTTTCACACGCTTATTTGCCATCTGTATGTTTTCTTTGATGAGGTGTGTGTGTGTGTGGCTTAGTTCATTTGGCCTGGATGGATTCACTCAGCATTTTTTCCTATAAGAAATCATGCAAAAACAAAAGTGACCTTTTCGTTATACTCCAGTAATTCTCCAACATATCAATTGCATTGGAACAAATTTGTTTTTTCAAAATAAGCCTTTTACTGAAGAATTGACTAAGTAAGTACATACCTTAAAGAAAGGGAGTAACATTTTGTCAGAGAATGTGTATTTACTACCTGATTTTCTTCACATGATTCATATTATGTTACTGGAAAGTCCAAATGACCACAGAATGTTTTCTTACAGGAAACTACATTCTTAATTATGTGGCATCACAACCCAAGCTGCCTCCCTTTGTCATCCAAGCCCTAATTCAGGTCATTGCTAAAATCACCAAATTGGGGTGGTTTGAAGTTCAGAAAGACCAGTTTGTCTTCAGAGAAATTATTGCTGATGTGAAGAAGTTTCTTCAGGTAAAAAGGCATTGTAACATTATTAGAGCATCATTTTTAGGTTTAAAAAACTGCTTAGTTAAAGTTGTTTGTATGGTTTGTTTTGTGGCTGCCAGTTCCATGTTAATATGATTTATTACTTATCCTCTGGGTCCTTTATTTTTATTGCCAGCAAATGAGGACCTTGCCGTTATATAACTTGCAGACCAGAATGCAAATTACAATGTTTTCTAATTGCAAAAGCATATGTTCTGTCATTTCTAACATGTGTATATCTATGTACTTCATGTATACAAAACATGTAGCTAATGTTTTCATGTGTTGCTCATTACATCTCTTGGAAGTAGATTTCATTTTGTAAATGAGAAAACAGGTGTAGAAAAGTTAAGTCATTTGCATAAGACTGCAGTGACCTAGTAGTGCATAGAGCTAGCCCTTCAACAAGTTTTCTAACTTAAGGTACATGAATACGTATATTCCCACCAATATATTTAATTTTTGCATTGTACCACATTGACTGTATTAGTTTCTCAAGAATGTTTTCAACCTCAGTGCAAGTGTTGGGAAACCTAAGTCTGATTTCCTGCCCCTGTGTGCCTCTTATGATGACCCCCATGCTCTGCTCAGTATGATTCAGAGGCTTAAAGATACGTATTTTCTACCCAAACTTTAACTCCACTTGCAAGGAGAGCACTTTAGCTGGTGCTGTGCTGAAGAAGCAGTGACCTGCGAACATTTCTCGAGGAAAAATCTGGTTAATTGAGAGATGGGTCGGTACTGGTTTATTAGCACTCAGGGGCAATTTGGACTTCCTGAGGTCTTATTTCTTACACAATAACTGTGAAATGTAATCCCTATATACGATGTAACTCCATCATGCCATGCTGGACACCTCAGGGAGTGAAATGCTGGATGGGCTGCCGCTCTTCCATTCATGTTGTGCAAACCATGGCTGGCCAATACGCAGGCCCTCAAAAAATGTCATTTTGTTTCAATGTTGATGAGATGCAGAGCAGCTTAGCTCTGTTCACGTCAATGAGTGTTAGAGTAAAATTGGTTTCTGTCTAAGTCATTTCACTTAAAGTGGCAGCACCTGCTTACAGAGGACTTACTATATTTGATCACCTAAAACCACATGAAAAGTGTATTTCTCACCCTCAGTAGGTTTGCCCTGGCTCAGACAGAGATAGTCTGTTTAGAGACCGGTGAGTCTCACAGTAGAGTGGTACTTGTAATTTTGACCAACACAGTAGCTCGCCTCTGTTGTCGTTTACTGAGATGGCGTGTAGCTCATCAAGAATCATAAGCATAGACAAGAATAGGCTTCAGAGTTCTTTTATTGAAAAAGAAAATCAAGGTTGAAACTCAGTGGGAGAAATCATTCTTGTTGACTAACGTTTTTCAAGCTCCGTTTTTAGTGGCTGGTCAGTTGGGCTTTAGTGTCCTTTGGCCAGTGGTGGAAGATCAGAAGAAACAGAACGTGTTTTGTTTTCAAAGTTTATCATAGTATCAAAACAAGCACTTGCTGTCTTGGTATGTGACTTAACCTACCCTTGATTCGTGAGAAAGACGGTTGCGTTGAATGTTCCAGCACTCTAAAACAGGGCACTGAAAGATTCCTTCGGGTATGCGCAGCCTCTGTGAATTCTGTACCAACAGTTATTCTAACTGCGTTAAATCTTCAACGGCCTGAAGTTGTGTGCGTCTTCTTCATTCCATCTTTGCAGTCTGTGGATGCCACACTCCCACGTTTATGTCCTTCCTTTCCACATACACGCCCAGAGGCCCCTCCTGTTGTCGGGGGCCCGGCTACTCGCATCACTGGCCCACGGCGACATAGGAGTTTCCGTGACAGTGCAAGTCAGCCTGGTGCTTATTTCATCCAGAGAGAATCGCTCTGAAAAAGTGCCAGCTGAACTGCCCGGTGTGCACAGCGACTTAGCTCTTTTATGTTCTGGTGCAAAGTTTTTTATCCCGTCATGGACCAGTACCAGACCGTTCTCAGACTGGAGTTGGGTGTGCAGACTGCCAGTGGATGCAGGGACCTGCCACTTGGTCAGGGAACCACACGTGAGGAGTGTCGGCCTGGTGTACCCAGAGCACGGATGCTTCAGGAGCAGGAAATCTGTAGCTCACTCAGTTCAAGCAGTTTGCGTTGTCTTAAGGAATTAAAATGCAAAAATTATGGCACACCTCTTCTGTTCATAGTTTTATTCTGACATAGTTTGAACTTAGTTACGCTTAGTGGCCCATTGTTAGTGGAGTTTGGTGATAGGGAATGGCCAACTGTAAAATTAAAACTTGAGAAGTGTGTCATCTGTTAGTGTGTTTTTATGATTCCACTAAAATTGCATGCTGCATTTATTTCATACTTCCAGTCTGAGTTTGCAGTAGGGTAATTTGTTAATAATGTGCACATAAAACCTGGATTTTGATTTGAAGCAGTTTTGGAGATTAAGTTGGAAATTGATGAAATTAAAACATTATAGAGGCTTTGAAACTGTATACCGTATTGATAGCCATGTACTTACCCCGCTGCTCTGGACACTGTAGAAACCTCCATTGTAGACACGTAATAAATACACACACACTATTTCATAGTATTAAGAGGGACTAAGGGATCGTGTCTGATGCCAGATTGAGGAACTAAATTAGTTTCTAAGCTTTTACTAATTATTTATTGACTGCATGTATCTCAGTAGCCTTCAAGCAGATTTGTAGAGCTAAAAAGTGTTTTTTGTTCACTCTTGTTGAGGGTCTTCTGAAAGGTATTAAACCAGACGCCTGTATTTTCAGGTTTAGTTTGTGGTAAGTTCTAGGTGCTGAAAACACTTTGTAGAGTGTCACGCAGTTCTGAGATTGATGAGCTTTTATCCCACTCAACTCTGCATACTAACTAATTTATTCTTCAGAAAATGAACTTGAAATTCTTTGTATGTGTGGACCTCATTGTGCTTTTTCTACATATTTTAATAGATGTATAGAATAAGAGAATGTTATGTTTCAGTATTTAATTACTTGCAAATGTTACCCGGTTCACACATTAAGAACCAATCACACATCTCCAGTGAATCTGAACTTGGGTTGTTCTCTCCAAAGGGCACCATGGAGCACTGCATAGTAGGAGTGATAATCCTTTCAGAACTGACGCAAGAAATGAACCTGGTAAGCCTTTCCATCTTGTGGTGACATGGCGTTTGCTAAGGAATGCTGTTTCTTTGATGTAAAGTCTTCTTTATGTGGCATACCACTCTGAATAGTCAGGTGTTTTTTCCTTAATCCATCGGTGGGATAATAAGTGTTGGAGCACTTTCATTGTTATTGAAAATAACACCAAAAGTAGGAAGTACTACAAAGAATAGGGAATTAGACATGGTCCTTGCTCCATGGCAATTGGAGAGCTATCCTTTTATGTTCTGTATATCTAGTAATACCCTAACCATGAAAAATAAATTGCATGCAGTGGAGAAACAAACCTTTATTTGCTTACAAATAGAAGAGAAGCGGCTTGGTAAGTTGTGTACCCACTACTTGCTCAGTTGTGTACCCACTACTGAGCAAGTAGTGGGTACACAGCAGGACTGATCAAAGAACAGGTGTTGGCACTTTGCCACTTGCTAGCAGGGATTTTAACCCCGTACAAGGGGGGTTTTCAGAAGCTACGCTTCCCCCCAGCAGTGCCTTTGTGAGCTCTGCAGCCAAGCACTCTGTCACCTGCCCCTGCTCACTTTTGTACTGAACGTGGTTCCCAGCAGAGCAAAAACAGAAGTTGAGTTCTATGTGGAGTGCTCCAGTAAAGGGAAATGTAGATTTTTATATAAAAATGGATTGTCATCTTGAATGGTCTGTGTCTGTATGTGGATGTGTCCACATATATATACATGCATGTGTTTACACACACACACACACACACACACACACACACACACACACACGTGTACATGTGGGGAGAGCTTGCCAGGACCACTTGCCAAACTCCCTTTGGAGAGACAATATAGTTTGTGTATATAAAAAAAAATCATTCAAAATAACTATTTTCTACTTGTGTTCAATCAAGAATTAGAAAATACTTCTAGATTTGAAGGATTTCTAAAAGTAAAGTGAGCTCTTAACACACCACAGCCAGTCACTTCCCTGGACTATGTGAAGATGTCTTGCCTTATGCCCATGTCTACATGTGTCTCCAGGACTAGTAGTAATATTTCCTTGAACAGACTTACTGTGTTGGCATTGTGATATTATGGGACATTATGGCAGGGAGTTTGGCTAACCCAGTAGGCTCTGTAAATATGTCTAAAGGACTGTAACTTTCTTCTTTACAAATATATATATTGAGAAATAATTTTAGTATGAATATTTTATGTCATAAAAATGAAGAGAATAGTACAAAAACCCCACGTATCATTCATTTAGCTTACTCCGCCATACGCTTTTTGCTAATCTTAAAAATAAGAATTTTTTTTTCACTTCCTATTTCATAACATAATAGGAATACAGACTGCCTTGGGAGTGAGGGTCTTCTGTGTGTAGATTGTTACTAAGACAATACCAGGTAGCTTGGAGTGCTAATAAAAGTATGACCCAGAGAGCAACGAAGCTGTTTTTTTAAAAACTAACTTTCTTAAACTTACAGAAAACTTGGGAGTATAATACAAAGAAGTTTTCTCTAAACCACTTGCTACTGAGTTGCCGACGTGGTCCCAGAATACTTCAGTGCATTTCTTACACACAAGGACATTCTCTTACACGTGAAAACTAGAAAGTTAAATGACATATTATTGTCATTCTCATACTCCATTTAGGTTTTATCGTTTGTCCCAGGGAGGAACCTGTTTAGAATCACGCATCTCATTTATTAGACTTTTTACTGGTCTCCATCAGTCTAGAAAAGTTCCTCCATCTTCCCTTCACTTGTATGACCTTGATACTTGTGAAGGCTAGTTGTTCTGTAAAATGGCCCTCACTGGGGGGTTGTCTGATGTTTCTTCATTGGTGGGTTCAGATTGTGCATATTTGTTTGGAAGGTCACAGAAGTGACACTGTGGTCTCGTCTCCTATCAGGAGCATGTGAATTGATTTGTCATGTTACTAATGATGTTCACTTCGGGCCCTTAAGATCGTCTCTGCTGGGCTCCCCAATTGTGAATTTCCTCTTTGTAAACAATAAGTATTTTATTGGGAGGTACTGTGAACATACCTCATTCCTTATCAAAGTTTCCATTTATTCATTTATTTATACCAGTAGGGATTCCTGGTTTCCTGTTTTATTTACTAGGTTATGATTCGTTACTGACATATTTTGATGTTCAAATTTTCCTGGACTTGGCCGGCAGGAACCCTTTCAAGCTAGCTTCTCTGTCCATTTGACATTTACTTGCCATTCTTTGAATGTTTTCTTACTTTCTGGTACAAGATATTCCAGGCTTATCTTGTATAGAAACATGTGCCTTTTGAAAAAAAGCCTAAAGGTCTGAAGGGTGATTGTGGCTTTGTATGGTGAAAAAACACTGTGGCTTCTGGACATATGCCACTCAGCCTGATTTTAGGGCATCGATCATTTCAGCTAGGATTTCTTAAGTACTTCTGGACCAGACGGTTGGAGGTCTACAATGCGTAATGAAAACCAAATATTGTAGTTGTCAAGTGTGAGCCAGGTAAATTCATGTGGTGTCAGTAACAGGACGTATCTTTTAAGGAAAAGATCTAAGTTTCCTAAAAATTAGGAGTAATAGATGTTATCCTGCTTCTTCAGAAGCAAAGTCTGCTATTCCTGGAGTGTGTTCCATATATAATCCTCAAGGATTAAATATACTTTGGCTCCATAGTAGAGGCATATAGGTGTGCAGTAGAAAATGGACCCACAATTTCTCTTCTCAGAAAATTGGGTGTCTCAGTGCGCCAATAAGCACGCAGGCCTCCAAGGTCATTGTAAAATAAGGCCAGGGTTGGTGTGGTAGCTCTGTGCTTACTGCCTAGTGTACACTTCCCCGTGGCTTTACACATACACACCGCTGTCTTCAAAGTGAGAGTGGTATTTGCCACGCACCTCTCCTGGGACAGCTGCCGGCCGCGGCCTCGTGGGTGCGGGTGCTCGGTGAACCCGAGGCCCTTCTGTGTGTTATAGATGCGCTGGTAAGGAGGGGTTGGTCCAAGACAGTGTCTCTACACTTCAGTTTTCTTGTAGGTAAGAAAGAGGAAAATAGATACCCGACAGGTTAGTTTGGAGGATTCAGTGAGATAATATGTGAAGAGTGTTTCAGAAATTGCTACTGTAATGCTGTATGATACTGTTAATTTGTCTGAAAGAGACATTTTTTTAAAGGTTTTATTTATTCATTTCTAGAGAGAGGAGAAGGGAGAGAGAAAGAGAGGGAGGGACCCAGCCTGCAACCCAGGCATATGCCCTGACTGGGAATCGAACCAGTGACCACCTGGCTCACAGCCCAGGCTCAGTCTACTGAGCTACACCAGCCAGGGCGAGAGAAATGTTTCTTATATATTAAGGGAAGTATGGTAGGATTCACCGACTGAAGTT